>CM067368.1:88738343-88786104 GCA_034401795.1 Chaetoderma sp. LZ-2023a | reverse complement strand
TTCAATGGCTAGATGTCCTGCATTATCGTGTAGTTGGGATATGATTGTATCACGATAACATTCTGGAATCAGCAGATGGTTATTAATGTAGAGAACGTTGTTGTGAAGATGGCATTCTCTGAACCGCTGGTAGTAGTATTTGGCCATGCAGATAGTGGGATAACAGATTGCCGGAGAGGCCATACCTCCTCCTGGATCCATGCGTATACATGTCATGTTTGCGCATCTGTTGCTCTGTCGTGTGTGATTTCTCCGGGTTCCACACTGCGCACCACAATTCGGGGAATTCAGGCGATGGCTGTGTAGACTGTGTCATGATTGCGACCTCCTGCTGTTCATCCTCAAGCCCGATTCTGCTCAAGGCATTGGCGTTCCCATGTAATTTGCAAGTATGGTGAACAACATTAAAGTTGAAGGCCTGCAGGGATTCCTGCCATCTCGCTAGCTGGCCTTCCGGATTTTTTTTAGGTTTCTGAGCCAGCATAGTGAGGCATGGTCTGTACATAGATTAAAGGGGCAACCATACAGAAAGTTTTTGTAATACTTGACAAAATGAACCGCTGTAAGTAGTTCTCGCTTCGTGGTTGCGTACCTTCTTTCTGTTTTATTTAGCATGCACGAACCGTAACCCAGTACTTGCTCCATTCCATCCTCTGTGACCTGAGATAGAACTGCACCTATTGCATAAGCAGATGCATCAGTGTCTAAGATGAAATCGAGGTCAGGGTTAGGATGAGCAAGAATTGGTGCGGTTGTCAAATGTTCCTTTAGTGCCCTGAAGGAACCTTCACACTCACTCATCCACTCGAATGGTCGATCCTTCTCAGTGATCTGGAATAATGGTGATGCAATCTCACTAAAGTGACGGATGTATCGACGATAGTACTGGCAGAGACTGAGGAAACTCCAGGTGTCAGTGACCAAAGTGGGGGTTTGCCACTCTGCTACTGCTTTAGTTTTGGAAGGTTGAGTAGCTCCTCCATTGGCGGATATGACGTGTCCCAGGAACTCGACGCTCTGTCTGAAAAGATGACACTTCTTGGGTTTGAGCTTGAGGTTGGCGGTATAGACCCACATAAGACCCTAAGCCGACGTGTTAGGATATGGATGAGCGAGAATCGGGGCAGTCGTCAAAAGTTCCTTCAACACCCTGAAGGAACCTTCACACTCACTCGTCCACTCGAATTGTCGATCCTTTTCGGTGATCTTGTAAAGAGGAGATGCAATCTCACTGAAATGACGGATGTATCTGCGATAGTACTGGCAGAGACTGAGAAAACTCCGAGTTTCTGTGACTGAAAAGGGTGTTTGCCAGTATGCTACTGCCTTTGTTTTTGATGGCTGAGTAGCCACTCCATCACCGGATATGACGTGTCCCAGGAACTCGACACTCTGTCTGAAGGGATGACACTTCTTGGGTTTGAGCTTTAAGTTGGCTGTGCAGAATCTGGAAAGCACAGTGTCCACATTGTTTAAGGTTTGCTCAAATGTAGAACAAAAGACGATTACGTCGTCAATGTAACACAGACAGATTTCCCATTGTAGGGTAGCCAATACCTGCTCAATCAGGCATTCGAAAGTTCTGGAAGTGTTGCACAAGCCATAGGGCATCTTGCGGAATTGGAAAAGGCCGTCCCTACATACGAATGCGGTCTTTTCCATGTCAGCTTCATCCATGGCCACTTGCCAGTAACCACTAGCTAAATCAAGGGTACAAAACCACTTGGCTCTGGACAAGGAATCTTAGGCCTGATATAGTCTAGGTAATGGATACGCATCTTTAATACTAAGATCATTAAGCCGGTGGTAGTCTATACAAAACTGCAAGGATCCATCCTTTTTGACTGCTAGTACTATGGGACTGGCCCATGGGGATGCTGATGGTTATATAATACTGGTCCGCAACATGCTGTTCACTTGTTGATGCGCTTCCACTTCTTTATGAATGGGAAGACGTCATACCAGTTGTCACACTGGGCGATTATTTCCTGTATCGATGGAGTGTCGTACTAGATGAGTTTCTCCAAGGTCCATGTCTCCGGCCGAGAAACTATTGCGATACTTATAAAGTAATTTCCATATATGTTTTTTGGGGGATTGCATCAATCCAACTGTGGCACATAGATATAAGTGGCCACAACGGACTCCTGGTTCAAGGGTTATTGGGTCCGCTGTGCCATTGAACACTCTGAATGGTATGTGTTCTTTGTTGGTGGTGTCCACGATCATACTCGGACTTGTGCATTGTGAGGCTGGCTATCATGTAATCAGGGTCGGGTTCCAGCATGGCGGTGTGAGTATTGCTTCCTAATTGTGGTGCAGTGGCCCATAAGATCTGTTCTTGTCCCGGCTCAACTGTGGCAGTGCTGTCTAATATAACCACACACATATCATATAATGATGATTCCGGTCCAAGGGGTATTCGTCGGCCGTGTATGTCGAGTTCTTGTTGCTTGCAGTGTATGATGGCTTTGCTGGCACTAAGGAAATCAGAGCCAAGCAGGGCATCGTTTTGGCGAGAGGCGATGACAACTCGCTGAATGAATTGCATCTCCTCTATCTGTATTACGAGATTAACTACGCCAGCCACGGGTACATCGGCTCCCGTAGCTGTTTGTAAAAAGATGTTTGTAGGCCTAAGGGGTGGCTTCTTATGATGTGGGATGCTCTCATACAAGCGCTTGTTAAAGACGGTGATGGAAGCTCCAGTGTCAACAGTGGCACTGGTGGAAACACTGCTAAATAGACAGGCACACATGTAGATGACTTTACGGTGAACCTGTGGAGGAGTTTCCAATGACACCGTCTGTGAAAGAGGTTGCAGAGTGGAATCATTCTGTATGTACCTGGTTTGTTTCCGGATAGCTTCCTGTAGTGCTGTTGATGGCTGAGTGAGGAAAGGGCCAGTCTATCGTTGCCGCTGCTGTGAGTGCTTTGGTGATGACGGAGCTGGTGGTAGCAATGGTGGTGGAGTTGTTGCTGTTTCTGTATATGCTGTGTTGGTATAGACAGCAGTGCGGACAGCATTTTCCCGATCATGGATAAGCGCTGCCTGGGCGAGCCACTTCTTACAATGCATCATTGGATGTTTGCTTGATGCACAGACGAAACAGTGTCGTCGAGGAATTCGTTCATATTTGCAGTAGCTCCTTCGTTTACGGATCCATGATGCAGATTGTATGGTTTCTCCTGAATCACTGCTGTATGTAGATGCGAGAGATGATGCTGGATGAGGTAGTGTGTTGCATACCACCAAGGGACACCGAGAATCCAGTGTCTTTGTGGCGGAACATGGTGCTTGCAAAAACGTTGTTTCAGCAGAGGTGTTACAACCTACCACTGCCGTTTTACATAGGGAAGAAGGTTTGTTAGATGCAGACGTTGCGGGGTCACTTTTTTCGCTAGAAGTGAATGGTGATACTGCTGATGTGGGAGGCATCGTAGGCACCAACATGTGTGAAGTTGGGTGCGTGTGTGTAAGTGGGAATGTAGATGATCGACGATTAGTGTTGGCCACCTGACGTTGTTGTACAAAGGCCGCAGTTGAACCTGGTTGCGAGGTGACTTCAATCGGTGCCCTTAGGAGTTTAACGGTTTATCTGTCTGCGGAGTTCGGTGGTCAGTGGTCGGAGTTTTTGATGGAAATCGGTTAGGACACCATTCTCTCCAGTGGCCCGGCTGACCACATCCGAAACAGGTGTTCGGTGGTGGTACGGTGGTGGTAGTGGTTGCGGTTCTAGTGTTGAATGTTGCGATTGTGGTGCTGAGCATGGTGACAAGATTAGTGAGTGCGGAGATTTGCTTATTGATCTCATCTATTCTTTTATGCATGCTTGGTCGGTTGTTGTTGTTTTGCTGGTCCTGGGGCACCATTGTGGCCTCCTCTGTGTCCACGCCTCCTTCCTCTAGGCACGTGATTCTGGTTGTTGTGTTTGTTGGGCTGTATTGGATGGTGCTGATGCTGATGCTAATGCGATGTTGGTGTCAGTCGTGCTGGTAAGATTGGTGTCACTCATCTCGTTTATAGGGTGGAGCGGGCAGCGATTATTCTTTTCCTGCTCTAAGAAGTTCTCGATCCATACCGTGGTGGCTGTAAGTTGGGATAGGCTACCGTGATCTGTGATAAATAACTTCTCCTTTAGAGCGGCTCCCCACTTAATGCATCGATAAATGTGTCCAGATGTAGGTGGGTGATGCCCTCGAGGTTAGTGCTAGGATATGTGTGGGTGACTAGCCTCCGGATGCAACTAGCCAATTCTGGTAAGGTCCCTCCCGAGTGTCGTCGTAGGTTTCTGAGTTGGAGACGACTTGTTTCGCCGAGTGCCGTGTCGCCGAACCATTCTGATAGTGCACCCTCCAGTTCTGTGTAAGTGGGTGTATAATCAGCTCCCAGAGCCGCGAGAACCTGTAGGACTTTGCCTGAAAGTTTCGCAGCTAGATATCCCCCCCCCCCTCTGTTCATTGGTCCACCGATTAGTTCTACTGATTATTTCAAACTTGACCTTGTAATTAGCCCAGTCATCCTCCCCGCTAAATTCGGGGGGCGGGGGAGGGGGGAGGGGGGAGGGCGTTGGAGAATGACTCAGCCTGGTCCATGGGGCGAGATGATGGACATAAATCCTGGTGGTGGTGGTATACTGGAAACTGACGTAAATGCAGACGCTGGACGGAGTGTTGGTGGTGGTGGTTGTGGTCGTATTGGTGGCGATGCTGACGATGCTGAGACTGCCATGCCCGAGAATGATGTTAGCATTGATGACGGCGCGTATTTGAATCTGTCGAATCCCACCCTGATGTGGGTCCATAGACGGGTGTAGGTCAATAGACGGGCAGCGGTGTATTATGGAGGCGACGTGGACGTTCTTCGGGTTGTGGTGGTGGGCGTTCCTCATATGGTGGTGGCGCAGAAGGCTGACGGGCGCGATGTGTGTGGTGTGTTGATTGACCGATGTAGCATTGGAATGAAGGTAATGATCCCCCTGCTTCTCATCGTCCTACATTGTGAAAATAAGATGATACATTTACAGGGGGAGACAAGGGATATTGTACATGATCATCCAGCCATGAGCCACCTACTGATGACGTGGGTGAATTAGAAGAATGTAAAGGCTTATGGTTGTGCCCCCGTAGGAGTCTTTGTCGATATCGTCCACGATCCAGCCCTGTTGATGTTGGCCTATCGTGGATGTCTGATAATGTTAGAAAGTCAGTTCCCACTTGTGAGGCATCATGGAAGGTCCCCTCACTGATGGGCGAGAACTGTTGTAGGTGAGATGCGGGTTGTTCCGCATTACATGAATTTAGTACATTGTCAGTGAGCACGCGAGCACTGCGTCCATCGTATGAAGCTACCTCTAAATCGAGGGATCGCTGACTGTCCATGGATGGTGAATTTAGCTCGCTGAAGGATGTTGGCGTGAGTTCACTTCTCGTTCTTCGGGCTCCACATCGGGCACCACCTGTAACATGCGGGGACCTGTCGGGTTGTTCCGGTATAAATCGCCCGGCCGTCGCGCCACATGTGCATGATGAACGAGGGGGCTGGCTAGCTCCGAGTCTCGGGGTTCCGGATCCCATGTGATGTTGCTCCGTGAAGTACATAGACTGGCTCCTAAGGCCAGTGGAACTCAATCGTTCCAGTGGGACCGTGTGACCATTGCCACTGAGATTGAACTGCATGGTATCATCCCAGCTATTAGTGTCACCGGTATGTCTTTCCATTGTACGTTTTAGATTATGGCGAATGAACAAAAAATATATCTATCTAGACAAACAAGATGAATCGTTTGACAGTTAGTGATCATAGAAAGATAATACATAAAGTAGAACTAGCTGGTGTACTTTGCACATGGGGTCGCCAGAGGTAGCACACAGATTCGCAAATCCGCGGAGGTATCCCCGCAAGGGAGACCAACATGTCCGAGATCACTGATTAACTTATAAATATAAGTTATTATATGCCTATTATACAAGATAAGAGATTCCTGTTGCTGCGAGAGGAAAGTGCCTCGCGTGGGCCTCCATCACCTAGAGGTTTTCTTGTTTGTGCGAGAGGTAGTAGCCTCATGCGAGCCTCCATCCAGGTCATCTTGCTCCTGCGAGTGGCAAGTGCCTCGCGCTGGCCTCCATCACAAGAAAATGCCTTCAACGCCGAAGTGGAGGAAAAGAGCTGGTAAAAAGGGCTACTCTTTTGTTCAACAAAAATGCTAAGGAAAAAGCCAACCTAGTGAACCTATAATTAACGTGAAGCATACTGGTTTACGTGAAGACGGAGTCCCCGTCTTATGTTATTCTAAGATACGGCATTGGTAGCTGCCGCTTCTATTTATTTGGGCCTTCTGCTATTCCTATCCTACCATTTAGGTTTTAGAAACAAGAACTAGTTGTGGCCGCAAGTGGCAGAAATTCCTACCTATCACTGGTGATGATTAACCAATGGGCGCAGACGCCATGCTTCCCATGGGCTGTTTTAAAAAGCATCTACCTCCAAGGACAGCATGCGTACATGTTACTTCGCAACTCATCTGAACGGGGTGAGAATCCAGATGTCCTGTGACCACATAACACATCACTGGACGATGGCTACATTTTACACAAGCAATTTTAATGACGGACATATCGTTATGGTGGGGTAGAGAGACGAATATCCACCGCGAATGTCCTTCCCATGAGAGCATGACAGATTCCAAGGTATTACAATGAGTTGGGTGGAGATGCACGTCTCGTCCGTCACCAATCCTAGGGATCTAACTGTTGACCTGGCATGAGGTTTAAGTTCCAATATGTCCAATATGCCCAATATGCACTGTGGGCTGGGAATAAAATATCATCCTAATAATAATAACTCCATGTTTTCGCAGTGCTTTCCTTCGTTGGCAAAGTATCTGACTAATGAGTATCCGAAGATACATGGGAGATGTATGTGAACCCACACTTTGGCCCATCACCGCTCGAAAACCTCTGATAGTTTCCCAGAGTCAGATCAGTCCATCGTGTGGATGGGGAATCTAAACAATTAATAAGCCATGCAGCTTGGTGGATCGTGAAAAGAGACAATAAATTTAGTACACTATAGAAGCCCTATAGGTCAAATGGCCAATTTTACACGACCTTGCCAGAGTGTGTGGCTAGATTACCGCAACAACCAGAAAAGAGGCGTACACTATGCGTCTCCTAATGAAGAAATTGGCCCTAATCACATTAACCTATCCTATCGAGCTGAATAGATAGGTTAGTCAGTAAAATGCGGGGCTCAAATAATTAGAGCACGGTCAGCGACCTCAGTGTAAGCGTGTTGATGGCGGGGATAAGTGGTGCGGTTATAATGTTGCTGTTTAGTATTTCCTAACGTAGTGCAGTCCTGAGTTTCCTATCAAATGAATAAAACATATCAACAGGATGGCCACCTGCCATATACATAACTAACCAATGCTATGTAACAATATCACAGTGTTTGACGAAATGATTAGAAACCAGATAATAACAGGTTACTAGACCTATACGGTGCAGTTAGTTGAAGCAACTACAGTAAACAAAGATAATATAAACAGTAATAATAAAGAAATTATAAAATGCGGTCCTAGGACCGGGACGGTACCTGTCTGTCATCAGTACCAATAGACAGTGAACAATTGTAATTAAAGATACCATGTATAGTTACTTGATTACCCAATAGACACCCGTACGGAACAGGCTACTATGTGTTACTGAAATTGAGGTGCCACTATATTCCTGACGCGAGTCTGGGGCTGGATGTGTCTCAGCATGCAGATCTCCGTAGTTGATTTCCGCAGTAAGGTCTCTGCATGATGGCTCCAGTGTAGAAACGGTACAATCTCAGGACAGTGAAACAGAGTACTGAAGTATGTCTATCAAATAGTCACAGTAAATGATACATGGTTAATATGGTGAGTGATAAAAGTTCCCATCTGGCGACGGTAGTAAGAAAGTTAAGCCTAACCCATTAACAAGGATGGTTATTTATATTGTATTTAATGCATGTACATATTGAGGCATGCGTTGCGGGGTGCATCACATAGCTCTTGTGGCGCACCGTCAAAGTCTACTCTGCTGCGGTCAAAAAGTTTAAGGTTACACACACGACATGCAGTGCGGTGGTTGAAGTCCACTTTTGGCAGATCCAGCGACTCATCCACCAAGAACATCGCTGCTCTACATTATGTAGAAACTACATATTGGGGCGCAAGAGCCCTCCCGCAAATGTTCCTCTTATAGGTGTTTGGAAATGGGAACCATACTTTTAGTTAGTTATTGCCCCCGGATGGCCGTCCGGGAGCTTCCAAAATCGTTTTAATGCGGGTGTAGCCGAGAACTGCTTTTACGTGTGGGTGATCTGAAAGCCGCCATGAACCGCGGTGGATGTTCTCTATCTTTCTTATCTGCAGGTATTCTGGTCCCCTCGTCTAGTCCACAACTCCAGACAGTCCTCGACTCTCGGCCTCCACGCCGACGATGCTCCTGATCTTCGAATTTCACCCCCTTTTATACTTGCTGGGATGTCAGAACTGGCTTTCTCAAACAATCAGAGATCGCTGAACCAACCAATCAGTGCGCTAAAATTCCGTGACTTATACACAAATATCTATGTATTACAATATGTATAGTTATGTAAAGTGACGTAGTAGGTCACGTGTACACAGATCACTATGTATCTAGCTATGTATATATATACACGCGATTACGACGTTATAGCAATATTTTAAAGTATAATTTAACTGGGAGCTGCGACGATAACTCGGCCATTTCTGTACCGATTTTACAATGGCTTGGAAAGGTCCTCAAATTCTGGACTTATTTGATGCCAGGTACGACGAAAATAAATAAATTCTGAGTATTTACGAGTACCAACTCGGCACACTCTAGGTACACACTTGCTCCCAATCTTAACGCACCCGTGTCGTCGAGGAAGCGTGAGAGAGCGCGCATGTGCACCACGCATTCTAATGAACTTAGTCGTTTTCATGACGAAATGCATCTCATATAGGCTTATACATGCTTATTGCTCGACCCAGGCGGGGGGGGGGATGCGTTTTTGGGAACGAATCCAGGGCGGGCGGCCCATACCCAGGTTAGCTGGGCCGGCCGGTACTCGTCCGGTCGATCTGCGCTACACATGGTTGCGTATCTTAGAGGGTTGAGACTGAAGGTTAGAAAATTCACAAAACTTGCGCTAACCATCGGCGGGCCCATAAAATAGTAGCATTATGAGATCTGCCCATGTTGAAAGTTTCGGTCCTGTGTATGGCAACTTTGACAAAATAGAAATTCTCTCAACAGACATTCAAGGAACAGATATCCCGTTTTCAGCTAGACAGTTTCTTAGAAATTGTTAGCCATTTAGAATCATCGTAGCGAAGCTAAATTTTGCTTGAGTGACAATAAATTTACAACTATCTTACCACAGAACATTTTCTGGACAAGGACGATCGATAAAAACGTGAGATAATCTTATCAAACAAGCAAGTCACTCATTATGTACAAGCAAAAGTATAGATATAATCACAATATACAATCACAATACATGAAATGATCTATCATATTTAACTAGCTTCATACCACGTCAAAGGCTAATTGAGAAGCCTGTTTTATAATGTATAGATGTCGATAATGAGAGCAGTATTGTTGAAAGTTGTCACAAACCGATTATGATAATTCACAAAAATATGCAGCCCTCAAATGGTTACCTGTTATGGTAATTAAATAATACCTTATAGGGCCTACACAAGTCAGCCATTTCTGTACCGATTTGGGAACGAATCCAAGGCGGGCGGCCTATCCCTTGATCCGTTATGAGAGTATCACAGATGCCATACATAGTAAAAGTTGAAAAATTGACTCTGAAACAGTCAACACATCCTTGTTAGTGTACATAATTAAACTACTGGCGGTGGTCGAGTTAGTAAATAGGCTGTGGCTTTCTCATTCAAACCATCTGCTGGAATCCAAATTGCATTTTGCGCCTGTTCACCAGAAAAATGTACTAAATATTCACTTCCGGCGTCTGTATAGCGTTGGGCCAAAATGCGTTTAACCTTATGATATACCTCAGTTTCCGAACCTGATGTAACCGTTTCGTAATTAACAGAGCTAGACTGGCGGTATCTAAGTGGTTTACCTACATTACGTTTAGGTCGAGCAGTAGAGAACAAAGGGTCAATATTACCGTTATACAGAGGATGAATGGGTTTATTGGTCGGCTCGGGTGTTATTGGTAAAGACGGATGAATACACTTTAACCAGAGCACCGTCAACTACTTTGAAAAATTGAAAAGGCATTGGCTGACGGACATGCGCAATCTTCGATAGATATGTATAGGGTGGACAGATGTTTTCTTACCTTTAGGATTTGACAGAATTACCATATGCGGACTGCAAACAGTGTCTACTACATACGGCCCAGCATAAACGTTCCGTAATTTCTTTGCTTTGCTGGTTTATTAGACTCATCTGTCAAACAGACGTAATCACCCTTTGACAGTAACAACAATCCCAGGTTTTTGTTCATATGGGAAATCATATTTGCCTTGGACTTGACTACATTATCGGAAACATCACTACGAATCTTGGTTAATAGTGAAACTTTGCTCTCAAGATACGTATTCATGTCTTCAGGCAATGATTACATGGTGGTGATGTGATTAACCAGAGGGAATTTAGGTCATTGTTCAAACAAAACCTCAAAAGGGAAGTAATCAATACTAGAATTTACAGAATTGTTGATGGCAAACACAACCGTTTGGAGAAAGAAATCTCAATTGTTACAACCCATGTTCATGTATGGTGTGAGGCGACTTGCAAGTGTCCCATAGACACGTTCACACGCGCGCCAAGGCAATGGTGAACAAAACTAGGTGTGAATTGGTGTGAATATTCAATAGCCTGCACAGCTTTGCGTAACCTCTGAACCTTGATCCGTTATGAGAGTATCACAGACGCCATGCGTAGTAAAAGTTGAAAAAGTGACTCTGAAACAGTCAACGCATCCTTGTTAGTGATAGGTACGGCAAAGAAAAATCGAGAAAACAAGTCAAGAGCTGTGAATATGTACGTGTAGCCACGAAATGTGCATGGTAAAGGCCCATAAAGATCAACTTCCCAAACTGAGAATGGGATACAGGAGTAGGATACGAAAGCGTTTTTCATATGTACTTTAGTGACCTTTCAAGACTGGCATTCATGACATGATCTAACATAATTAGAAACCACTGTTGCTAGATGGGGAAAATAATGTTCTTTTATCCGATCTATAGTATCATGGATGCCTCCATGCGCAGCCAATGGGGAATCATGAAATAATTGTAAAGTAGTTGAAACCAAGGAGGAAGGGAGCACAAGCTGGTACTGTGAATGTAGACCAGTGCGTTTGGCTTTAGATACCCGGGAGTGAAATAACATACCATCGATCAAGGCATAGTCGGATTGTTGCCTAAGAACAGAACGTGCTGAGCGTTGTAATGCAGGTAAAATACCAGATGCCAAATAGTCTATGACAGTAAAGTATTGCAAGTGTTGTTTAAGTTCAAACAATAAGGATCAATAAGTGCGTGCGTGCGTGCGTGCGTGCGTGCGTGCGTGCGTGCGTGCGTGCGTGCGTGCGTGCGTGCGTGCGTGCGTGCGTGCTTGCGTGCGTGTGTGTGCGCGCGCGCGTGTGTGTGTGCGTGCGTGCGTGCGTGCGTGCGTGTGCGCGTGTTTGCGTGCAAGCGTGCGTGGATGCGTGTGTGCGTGCGTGCGTGCGTGCGTGTGTGCGTGTGTGCGTGTGTGCGTGTGTGCGTGCGTGCGTGCCTGTGTGTGGTGTGGTGCGTGCGTGCGTGCGTACCTGTGTGCGAATACGCATAGACATAGGGATCATATTGTAAAATCTGAATTATTCAAAGTGCAGATTTTGGATATAAAAGATTACTCTGCATTCTGATTTTGAATTCAGCATGATAAGGGCTATAGGGCCAAGCCGTGGTCACAGCCATTACGTCGGTTGCCTTTGTTGGCGTACAACAAAGGTCAGTCAACATAATGGCTGGACACTTACTGATGGTAGAGACCATTGATGTTATCGTGATACGAACACTGCACAAATTAGTCTTGAATCATTATGGCCGTTAAAAGTCATAATGGCGCTCGAGTGCACGGATTGGTCAACAAGATGACATCAGTGATTTCTACCACAGAGTTAGGAATGATGGTGTGCCGGGCCAGGATTGGCTGAGGCGAGGGTTGATGAGCGTGCTATATATTTGCATGTCTTGTGCAAACGGGATCTACTTTTTAAGATCACTTTTAGATCACTTTTGGTTCACTTTTCGGTCCACTTTTTATAGCTTAAACATGAATGTTGGATATTAGTTAAAAGTTTTAGTCAGATTATAGTTAAGATTGTTACAGAGAATAAATTCACAGTATGATACAAGTTTAAAGTTGCTGTCTATCGATACAAGTATTAATAGCTAGATTGATGCAACAATACCAGAGAGCAACACTTTGGCACGAATCTAAGAATCTTCGATAAGTCAGATGGCCCGGGGACGGATATAAATATTTGATCACAGAATCAAAGGCGAGCCGCGCCCCCCACTTGAATTCAGATAAATTTGAAAACCAATAAGCTGCTACTGGTCAAGAATTTGTAATGGCGAGCCAGCCAGGAATTGATCAGCATCACAACGGAAAAACAGCAGGACGACGTAACGAACATTGCAATCGCAAACAGTGAGTAATAATTTTCTGAACAATATTAAGAACAGTAACATAAGCAGAGACAAATTCTAAAATGGCAGAAAGAAGCATTAAAGTAAATGATTTGCAAACCATTGCTGACGGTGTGATTAATCTGGTTAACAGTGCCAGGACAGAAAATGCTGCCTCTGAACGAGATAGATTGGAGCGTGAGAATCTAAGAGATTACACAGCAACTATACGGAGATGTGATGGGTTGGTAACCGCGGAAGTGAGGGCGTGGCTAGACGAGTGTGAAGGGGGCATAGGGGCGCTCAGAGACGTAAAGGGCAGAGCCGCACACATTGCCGTATGGACATCAACTGGAAATCTCCATCGTGAGATTGAATTATTTCTAAAAGACAGAGATCGTCGCACCATAGCATGGGAAGACATTCGAGGACACATTATCGTTGCGTTTGTATCTGCCAATGAAGATGAACGTTTAAAATGCGAATTAGAGGCTTTGAAACGACGTCCAGACGAAGCAATCACCACATTTAATAGACGATTTCGCGAACTAACTCGTCGTGCATATGTGACTGAATCCGAAGACGCAAAAAGAACAATTCTAAGAACATACATTAAATCCCTCAATGATAATAAATTAGCTAGAAAAATTGTGCTCAGCGGGAAAAAAACAACAGAAGACGCAATGAACTTCGTAGAAGAACACGCTGCTAGCTTAGAACTATTAAACATTATGAACATTTCGGAACGTGATCGTCACTACGAACCCATGGACGTTTATTTAGCATGTGATCCGATGATGAAGTGCATAGACGAATTAGAAAAAGGTTATTTAAGCAAAACAAACGGATACTCACTAGAATAGCTAAGAGAGACACAATTGAGCAAACCACGACAGCAAGAGGATTTCCAGAGACAGGCGCACAATGTAAGTAACCAAACACGAACACACGCGACACACAAACAATTAGGACGTTATTGGTCAGAGGTTGGTGAGAGGGACAGGGTAGAAAGACAATAACGTGTTTTCAATGTGGGAAACCTGGGCACATTAAAGCTAGATGCCCAACCGTGTGACATGTCTCGTGGATACTGGTGCATCCACGTCTTTGATACGCAGTGATATATGGAAACGGTTATTAGGGACACACCCACTGTGAAGGTATCTAGCCTTCGTGTGGCTGTCCCAGAGGTTTTGCCACTTTGTGTTGATGTGTTTCTTGGCAGCGCATTAGCTTCGCCTTTCAAGAGTCCTATGGTGACTTTTGTGCCAGTAGCTGTGGCCTGTTTTGCTGTATCCGCTAGCTCCTTGCCTTTTATATCTACATGGCGGGAAGTCTAGTCTATATCGACTGTATTGCCTTTCATGATTGATGTTGCATACAGCTGTTAGATTTCCAGTAGTAGGTTATCCCTGCTGTTGCTAGAGTTGTTCTTCAGGTTCACGACCGAGCTCAGCGCGTCTGTGAGGATGACATATTGATCTATAGGGGCTGTGTTTAGCCACTCGAGTGTCTCCTTTATTGCGGTGAAGATTGGAAGGTGATCTGGGAGTTTAAATTTGAAGATGTGCTCCCTATCTGCTATGACCACACCAGCCCGCACTTGCCCATGTGGGGTATGATGGAGGCGTCTATGTATATTTTTCTGCTTTTTTCCCGTCGGGTGTTGATGTTTTCGAGGGCCTTGCTTTTGATTAGTGATGGCAGGGTCTTTTTGCTTATGATTTTGGATACGTGATCGCGTGCATTTGCTTGAGGCAGCATCCAGGTGGATCCTGGGCCACCTGTGCATCTTCTATTTGGATGTCTTTTAGCTCTGCGTTTCGATTTAATTCTCGCATTTGAAGCACACGTGGTTTAGTCGTATGGACCCATTTACCTAATGTGTTGTTTACATGGTTCACACACTTCCCTCGTGTGGTGAGATTGACTACATACATGGATATAGGGCCAGAACTTGAGGATTCATTCTTCTCTATGTAGCTGGGGTGGCAATTCTCCACATTCAACATTGTAGCGGGCATTGTAGTGCTTGTGGTGGAGCCGCTACAGATCCTTACTTTTCGAAGCAGTTTTATAGGTTTCGCAGCTATACCTTATAAGAACCCTGTATAGCATTAGCATGGTGGGAAGATCGGCCCCCTAAGCTCTGATGGTTATTGTTCCGAGAAGGTTGACTTTGTTTGTTCCACCTGTCTATCAAGATATCTATGTGTGGGGTCCATATTCACCTTTTATCAAACTGTATCTACAGTTTCAATGTTCTGTCCGTCAAGAAACAGAGGGATGCTATTATCGGCCCTTTAACTGGAGAAATTGATGTGTAGAGTCTTTTGGGCAGATAACTGTGTTCAAGATTTTTTGGTTGCGGTCGCTTGCCAGGTGCATGGTTGCATATCTCGTTCACAGTTCTGTGCCATCAGTGTATATTGAACCATTCACCATTGTGCCCTTAGTCGCTGGCAGTTTTTCGATTTCTTTAGGCAAGTCATTCATCATGACATTTAATAGCAGCGGATAATGACAACCCCTTGAGTGTGCTAATTTCTAGGGTTTGTAACCCGGAAAGTTGGCCGTTTACCCTGAACCGTATTTGCCTTACGGCTAGAGGATCCCATATCCAGTATAGTATTCGTCCTCGATAGCCTGCGTCATGGATCTGTTTAACCACACCACATCAAAGGCTTACCTCCAGGAAGCCTCCTATCATCATGTTGTTCATCTTGCCAGCATCGACGGCCATCTGGATAGCCTCTGTTAGTCAGTCTTTAGGTAGCTTGCCGGTAACCCATATTAAGTTGTAGAGGTTAAGCAGCATGAGCTTACTCTCTTCTCGCATTTGGCGGAGTATTTTAAAGCCATTCTCTCCTGTGGATGTGTTTTTTCTCTTGCTTAGCGCATGTTCGAGTTCTATTTTCGTGAGACGTGCGTTAATGTGTTTGTTTCACATGCCCTCATACAGCCCTGTCAGAAACAGATTTTCGATTTACTCTTTTTGAGCAGGAGGTCGGGATCATGGTTAGCGTTGCTGCTGATTGAGGCGATGGCTGAGGTGATGAATGTTGCTTTATCTGTGCCCAAATCGTGGGTTACCCTGTTGGACTTTGTGTGGGTATGGACCCCACCCCCCCCCCCCTTCACTAGCAATGGCTTTGGACTTGTTCCATATGGCACTAAATGCGATGAGCCGACATATTGTCACAGAATACTCTCCAGTGATCGCGTTTTGCTTTCCTTATGGCTTTCTTGATTTCAGCATGGAGTCTTTTGAACTCCACTAGTCGCTCTATCTGGAAATCAAGTTTCAGTTGGTTCCAAGCAGTCTTTTGCTGGCCGATCAGTTCCTGGATTTCGTCACTCCACCATGGGACTTGTCTGTGGTTAGGTGTATTGCTAGTTTTTACTTTGGAGGTGTCCATTGCTTTTCTGAGGATGTCAACACATTTGCTATAGTACTCTTCAGAGTTGTTGCTGGTGATCGGCACTATGAGCTCTTCTGTGATGATCTACTTGGAAGTGGGCCAATTTGCCTTTTTGATATTCCATGTGCTATTGTGGTTTGGGGGTCTGCTGCCAGATTCCATTTAACCTATTACTATTTTTTGGGTAAGTGGTCGCTCCCATGTGGGTACTCATATATGTTCCAGATTGGTCATGGTCGGAATCCCCTGGTTGTCAGGCTTCGGTCAATGACCATCCATGTGCCTTTGTTGACGTCTAAACTAGTGGGCCCGTCATCGCCTATAATAATGAGGTGGTGGTTGTCAATCATCGCTTCAAGGATCTTCCCCTTATTTTTATTCATTTTGCACCACACCACCTCATAAGGAGTAGCGAGAGTTGAAGTCCCCCAGTATTAAGGTTTTACCCTCTAACCTTTCGAGTAGTTTATTATAGTCCCCAGCGTGGTGCGGTGCTTCTTTGGGCTATATACATTTACAAGGTTGAAATGACCAGAGTTCGCATTATTTTTAGTGTCAGCTTTTCCACATTGACTTTACAGCGTAGGATTCTGACATGGTTTAGACCATCTCCGATGAGGATAGCGACACTCCCACCCCACCCCCATGTCTTCTCCACCTCCTCAGCATTAACGTTGTCTTCATTATTTTCGTTTGCTTTACGGTCTTGACGTTCTACATTGTACCCATGTTTTTAAAATCTATGTGAGGGTTTTAGCCACGTTTCCTGTTTCCACAGAATATTTGGAAAAGCATTATTTTTGTGGAATGGGTTCCAGATTTCGTCTATATTTGTATTAGTACGGGCTCTTCTGCCATTCCATTGTACTATTTTTATACCCATTATTGTGTCTTGGTTGTGTACGTGGCTTGGCATGCAGCTGCCAAGCTTTTTATTTGTTTTGGATTCTTGCTATTTTGTGCACCTCTCGTGCAGAGGTTTATTATGGTTGCAATGAAGCTGGTGACGTGATCTATATCAATCACCACCTCCTTGTTTTATGGCGCAACTATGCTGGTTTACTCTTTCGTGGTCTGGTAGAAAACTGAGCTTTCTCGACCATCCCCGTGCTGGGTTGGAGTCGGCTGCGGTATTTGTATGGTCCTTTTTAGCTTTAGGTTCCTTCTTCTGTTTCCCAGAGGCTTGGCTGGGCCCAGCCATGCGTGTTTGTGCTGCTGGTTTTTCTACTTCTGGTGCCGGTGCTGTTGCTCACACTGTCACTCGTGCCCTTCTGTTGTTGGTGCACTTGCGCTAGTGTTGGTGTGGTAGAAGTGTTGGTGGTTGCTTTGACCAGGCATTTGTGGCTGGCCGGTACCCTGTGACATGGATCACGCCTATCATCCTGCTGCTCCATGTACCGCGTTTTTGGACAGTTGTCTTTGGTGCTCTCCTCGCACCTTCTTTTTGACCTGCGTGTGGCTGATGGCCTCGGTGACCTTGACATTGTTTATGTCTTTGCCCATCTTAAGGACTGGGCAGCCTAGATATGCAGGACTATGTCTGCCTCTGCAGTTCCTGCACTTTTCCGGCAGTTCGCATGCTTTGCACTCATCGGCCCACTGCAGTTTGAGCATACCAGTTTGCTACAACGGTGTTTTGCTACGTGGCCTAGCAATGCACTTTTCAATCTTTGGCTATGCCCCGCCCATCACTAGCTAAGCTCCACCCACACCTCGCCGCTTTGCGCCTTGTTCCTGCGGTGTGGACCTTAGCGGGCTAGCCTTAGCCCTCTTGGTGGGGGTATGGCTAGTTTTAACTATAATTATTACTTAAGATATTTATTTAAGTAATCAGTTGTTAGTTATAGCTACAGTTCTATGAGTAATTCTATTTTAAACTGCTAATTTAGCGTACTAATGCAAATTAGTTAATCAATTGACGAGAATTGAGCTTTCTACGTATCCATGAGGACGTTGAGAAAAGCTCCGATATAAACAAATGCTATATTTAATTGTTAAGTTTCCGACCTTTTCTTTAATTAAACTACATTAATTTAGCGTGTTTAAATGTGTCTGAAAAGACGGTGAAAAGAGAGAAGGAGAGGGAGAGAAACATTTAGGTAGAGAGATAGTAGAGAGAGGATATCAACTGATAAAACTCGCTACAAAAATACCCCCAAATTTACCCTCGAAGGGTTCTGTTTAAACAATCTAGATCGCTGCTAAGCAACCAACGTCTGCTCTAGTTGCAAACCATGCCGGCGGTGCCATCTCCACCACCTCCGGTTGCAGACGTGGAATGCCCCCAAGGGCCGAAACGGACGCTCAACGATTTACTTTCGGACCGCCTGACCCCGCTTCAGACCCTGCCAAGTCCTTCTGGGCAAGGAACTTAAGCATCATATCGACCGACCACACTGCGCAAACGTTACACCTACTGTCAAGATTACACTTAGTACAGCGGAAACAGACATGGTCCTTGAATAGAACCCTTACGAATTTGTGGCACTCGTCACATGATGGCGGGGCTGGCTTGGCCTATAAATAAGCACAAACCTACAATAAGCAAGCGGAACGAAACAGAAATGGAAGGCAGACAGTTAATTTTCAAATATTTTGACCATAAATTAACTGTTAACCCTCCCACACCCCATCCGGCAACGTTACAGCAAAGATCACATTGATTATGACGACAAGAATGAAGCGGGCAATAATACACCCATACACTGATCCTCAAGGATCTATAACGGAACCAGGAATCATATCGCAAAGCATTCGGGGTATATTTACTAATAAATATAAATTATACTCCTAACGAAGGCCAAAACAATATGTGAAGAAAGAACAAAATGTAAACAAACTGCTGTAGCACACGGTAAAACCGCAGACCACACATCTAAATCAAGAATTTTGAAACCACTGATCATTGCAAACAGATCGTGATAACACGCAAAACTTGAAAATTCCAAAGTTTTTCTGGTACCAATTAAAGTACGCAGCACCTAGAATCAGATGCGTGAATTAATGAAACATTTTCTTCACATAAACATCCGAGTAACACGGTGTGACGTCACCCGCTCGGATCTTATGGAGAACGACGTCAGCCGATTTTCGTGTTAAAACACCGTCAAGCCAACACCTATTTCATATCTCCCGATTGCCTGTTGGGGTTTAAAGGAAGGCGATCATCTGGCATATTTCGTTGTTAACACACGTCCCAGATTCTTTGGGGTTAGAAATTGGAACATGCGACACAGACGAAATTTTGAAGACCTAAGTCTTTTAACTATGGAATACCATGGAAATATACAACCTGGTTATCATCGGCAGCATCCATGGCAATCCAATATATCCTTAGACAGCGCAGAAAGCTATCACAATTACACAGAAAAAAGACGTAATATAATCTCAAGACTTCCAACTGCAAAAAAGCATGTGTCTCTTGTTGCTATGCAAACAAGAATGAGCTTCATGGCAAACGGGTACTTGGCAGTTGGGAGCCTAGTACCCGGTTCCAGGAGTCGGTAAAGCTTACTAAGTCTATAGTCCTAGGGCCCAGCTATCCAGGCTAGCTGTATCAGAAGTAATAGAATGGTGAGTATTGATCGAAGGAGAATGGACATTCCTCAAGACTATTGCATAGGCCAGCTTTGGCATGAAAGGGTTAAAGACGGTTCTAAAAATCGGCCAAAATCCAAGATGGCAGCTCATCATATTTGTAGATGGGCTTCGTTTGAACAGCCTTGTATCCCTATGGTCCAAGGATGGTCCCTATCAAATTTGATTAAACTCGGCCAACTGTTTCTTGAGAAGAGATTTAAAATTTTATATTTATATTCAAGATAGCCACTGGTCGCAAGCGGCCATATTGGATTTCGAGTGATCGTAGATTTCGATAGGTTTCTTCCTCAGCCATAGTCCAGATATCCTATGAACGTTAAAGTGATCTGAAGAACAATAGCGAAGGTATCATCAGTAAACCCATTTTCAAGATGCTGCTGATGGCTGGTGGCCATATTCGATTCTGGATCAGCGCCGATTTCGATCGGTTTCTTCTACAGATCCAGGCCAGTCATTGTTTGAAGTTTTAAAGCGATCCAACAAACAGTAGCACAGTTATCGTCCGGAAACCAATTTTCAAGATGACCACCCCCACCCCAAGGGCGGATCAAAGTTTTATTGCACAGACATAAACAAGTCATCATTTTAGGGTTTAATGCAATCCAAACAAGAGCTCCGCAAGCGGCGCATAATACCCCACCATGATGATAACCCAATGAATGAGAGCTATCAGAAATAATTTATTCTTCCTCAGACCCAGACCAGTCATCCTTATTAAGTGTCAAATAGATCCGTTAAACGGTCAAGGAGGTATCGTCCGGAAACTAATTTTCAAGATGGCCGCCACTGACTGGCGGCCATCTTGGATTTCGGATCATCGTCTATTTCGATGGGTTTCTTCCCAAGACCTAGTCCAACCACCCTATGCAATTTCAATGCGATCCGACAAACGGTAACAGGGTTATCATCTGGAAACCAATTTTCAAGATGGCCTCCATTGGCTGGCAGCCATCTTGGATTTCGGATCATCGTCGATTTCAATAGGTTTCTTCCCAAGACCTAGTCCAACAACCGTAGGAAGTTTCAATGTGATCCGCCAAATGGTAACAGAGTTATTTTCCGGAAACCCATTTTCAAGATGACCATTGATGGCTTGCAGCCATATTGGATTTTGGATCGAGGTCGATTTCGATAACCATTTTCATCAGACTTAATCCAGTCATCATCACCCGCTAACCCACACACACATCTCTCTGAGACACATCGCAAAATTTGATTCCCCTCTAGATGCTATATTCTGGCTGCATCACTGTTCCTGTCTCTGGAGTCGCCAAACCCTCTGACATGTCTGAGAGCCATTTCTAAATGGTATGGACACAGGCCCTAGAAAAGGGAAAAATCAGCTATTTTAAGCTACTGGTTTTGGAAAAATTATGATAATTTGAAGCATTAGGAGTCTTACATGTCAAATGTAAACAATAACTGAAATAGCAAATACAATGATGGCCTCTAAAGAGTTGCTTTAAATGTACACTGCTTGTACATATCATAAATGGGGCTGGAAATTCCTAAACGAAGTTCGGAAAGTCAGAAAAAGTATGAAATTATTATTCTTGAAAGCATTATGAAATATGAAAGAATAGAATTCAACTGGCCAGTATATGTGCACCCCACCAACTCTAAAACCTGGATTTGGCGTAGGCTTAGATATTGAGCGATGATAATTCCATAACATTTTATTGTATACACACTTGTCATATCTTGCTGAATGACAAAAGATAGGTTGCTGCTTCTTTGCTGACATTCAATTGATGCCAATAATGTAAATTATATGCACTTAGTCTATGCTTGCTGATTTGATGTCTAATGTATATTATTTATCATTTCAGGTAATCACTGATTTACCAACACTTAATCCTATCTTCACAACTCCAGTTAACCAAATTTCCTTAGCATCAACATGATCAACAGAATGTGACCTGTGGGTGCACATCAGTGATAATGAGCCTTCCAATACCAGTACATATGACTTCCTGTTGTAAAGCTATCCATGTTAATCTAAGTGATAAGCAGCTCTAGTGTGATTTCAATTCCTTTTTATTTGGTCTAAAATACCTGCCGCCTTTTCCGTAACATCAACAGCGCTGATATGACAAATAAGACTGATGATAATAACCCTCATGATAGATACTGGATAAGCAAAGTGATACATATTATTCATCTAATGACAGCTTTAAAGAGAATTTAGAAGAGGACAGCGAAGTGGTCAGTGAGCCAAACTATATGGGTAGAAACTTTCCAGACAGACAGTTTCTTGTTTAATCATGTCTATTGCAATCATTTTCCATTTTATCCGATTAACACGTGGTTCGGTTTGCTAGATTTCCACACATTGTGAAAGGAGTACATGTATGACATGGCGTAATTTGTTATCAACAGATTTCTACATTTGTAAAGACGATCACCATCAACTGCTTTTCATGTGCATGAATCTTTATATCAAATATACATTTCTTTAACTATCAGAAATTCTACTGCCATGGTGTACTTAGATCTGTATTGCTAAAACTGGGCTCAAAGGAGTAACATGCTCACCTGGACCACACCCACACACACATACACACGCACGCATGCACGCACACACACACACGTACACACGCACGCACGCGCACACACACACACACACCACTGGGGTGGAACTAAATGTAAACGTGATCTTGCACCCGCACCCATATGGGTAACATACATATGTAGCAAATTTGTTTAAATTCCATCTAATGGTTTCGTAGGAATTGCGTTGCAATCGATTTGACCGTTTGACCTCTCCTGTACACCCCCCCCCCCCATCCCACTGGGGACGGAGGCAAAAGTACATGTAAATGTTCTCAATCCGCATCGTATGGTAACTCACATAATAGACTTGGTTGACATCCACAAGATGTTACGAATAAAATGGAACTATTAACCCTTTCATTCCAAAGCCGGCCTTTTCAATGGTCTTAAGGAATGTCCGTTTGCAGTCCAAAAAAATAGTATTTTTGAAAATTTGCCACTGGAATGACTGACTCGATAACCGAGGCAGTCATTCCAGTGGTAAATTTTCAAAAACAGTCTTTTCCTGGACTACAAATTGATTTTCTTGACCAAAATTAGCCATTAAAGGGCTAAAGCCAGGCCACTTGCCATATTACACACTCTCTCAGTCTACAAGTTGGTGTTCTTTAATACAGGTGCCTTGAGTGATCGGAGCTTATGACGATTGGGTCCTTTCAACCAAATTTGGTTGAAATCGGTTAAAATGGTAAGGAGAAGCATTTTGACAATTTCCGGTAAATTTTTACTAAAATCTAAGATTTTGACACAAAAAATTGAGGAATCAAAATTCCGAATGGAAGTTCTGGAGCCTATGACCATTGGGTCCTTTCAACCAAATATGGTTGAAATCGCTCAGAATGGTACGGAGAAGAAGCAATTTGACAATTTTCGGTACATTTTTCATAAAATCTAAGTTTTTCAACAACAAAAGTGATGAATCAA
This sequence comes from Chaetoderma sp. LZ-2023a, assembly GCA_034401795.1. Lineage (NCBI taxonomy): Eukaryota > Metazoa > Mollusca > Caudofoveata > Chaetodermatida > Chaetodermatidae > Chaetoderma > Chaetoderma sp. LZ-2023a. Next base: position 88,762,904 of record CM067368.1, on the reverse strand, counting down.
AATTCTGAATGGATTTTCTGGAGCCTATGACCATTGGGTCCTTTCAACCAAATTTGATTGAAATCGGTTAAAATGGTAAGGAGAATAAGCATTTTGACAATTTTCGGTAAATCTTTAATAAAATCTAAGATTTTGACCCAAAATATTGAGCAAATCAAAATTCCGAATGGAAGTTCTGGAGCCTATGACCATAGGGTACTTAATCGCCCAAGCGGTTAATGAGGAGTAGCGTTTTAAAGCAACAGTTGACGGATGACAGACGGTCGCCACGGCATAAGCTCACTTGGCCTTTAAGGCCAGGTGGGCTAAAAGCGGGATATTGTAATCGCCTCCGTCCATCTGTCCGTCTGTCACGCTATCTCCTCCCAAACCACTGGGTGGAATTCAACTAAACTTGGTACGTGGGTTACCCATATGATTCCGCATTGCAAGACAATATTTAGACTGGGCTCCACCCCCAGGGGCAGGGGTTAAAAGGCTGAATCGCTTGTAGCGCAACTCTGAAACCGTTAGACGGAACTCACGCAAATTTGATATGTGAGTTACCCATATGATCGCGGAGTGCGGGGGGGGGTCAAAAAGTAAAAAAACATTGGACGGAATTCAAGAAAATTTAGTATGTGAGTTACTCATATTAATGTGGAGTGGATGAGCACATTTACACTTAGCCCCACCCCAGGGGTGGTGGTTGGGGGTCAAAAGGTCATGAAATTGATTGAAATGCAACTCCACAGATACTGTTGGACGAAGTTCAACCACATTTGGTATGTGAGTTACCCATATGATTGCATGGTGCAAAAGGACATTTACATTTGGCTCCGCCCACGGGGGGTTGGTTGTGGGATGGACAAAAGTTCAAAGCGGTGAACGTGAGGATTTGCGATGATGCGTCATCGACCAATCAATCTAGTTTACTTTTCAACCAATCAGAAAAACCCTAGTGTGTCTGCCTCGGTATATACACTCAGTCTTAGCGGTGCCATCTATACATTGACTATGTGGTATAAAAGCAAACATACATGTAAGCTGTTTATTATTTTGAAACTAATTTGAGGCAGCAACGACTTCCAGTTAAATTAGTTTCAAAATATTCAACAAGCTGAGTATTACATAATAACGAATGGAGTGTATTGGCACTTACACGACATCGCACACTGTCGCTTGGAGACAAAATAGCGGCGATCACTGTTCAACATTTACGTGATATTAAAAAGCAGATAATTGTGATACAGATAAGGAAATGTAACAGGATATGAATGATATTCTATCTATATAATCTATAAACCATAATCTATCGGTGTACTACATCATTTGAGATGAGACTAGCATCGCTTTAAAATGACTTCTCGACAACCAATAGCCCGATTTCAATTACACTTGGCAGGAAGCAACCTTAGGGCATTCTTGTATTTTGGCCGCTTTTTAGAAATGTCTTTAAAAATCTTCTCCGAAACCGCTTCGGAGATCGAATCAAAACGATATGTAATGAAGCAGCATCAGAGGGAACAGCTGAACCAAGTTTATTCAAGGTAACTTGATTGGCCAAATGAGACGTCACATAAATGTATCAGCGGCCATCTTGGACAACCTTGTTTTCCTAAAAGCAACTTATGACTCCAGTACCACTAAACAAATCAGGCTGAAATTCGAGAGATATGATTAGGGACTAAGAGCCATTAAACTTTGTCCATGGAAAGTTGATATGTAAAGCACATGGCCGCCGTTGATCTATTAACATTTAGCATGTTTGGCGGCCACCTTAGATTTTCTGGCAATTTCAGAGATCATACAGACGACACTTATTAACCACTAGGCCAATTTTAATAAAACTTAGGTAAACCTTCACAGAAATTTGATGGGTAAATTTTTCCACTGGTTATCTTATTTTGTTCGATGGTGGCCAATAATCCCAGGTGAACGATATAGGCCCGTTGGGCCTCTTGTATTATATAAATGTTGTCTTAAAATCTGGCATGCCACAATCATATAGGGTAACTCACATAAGATTACAATTGGAATTGGTTGAATTCAACCAAACTGTTTCGGAGGTAGAGAAATGGACAGGTAGATGGATGGAGACAAGTCATACAACCGCAATCATAAGGACAATAAAGTTTGTTGAATTCCGCCATCGCTGCCATTTCCCCCCACCCCACCTCAATCCTGGGCGCGGAGCCTAAGTAATGTAAACATCGCAACATAATCTGCAATCATATGAGTAACTCACATTCCAAATTTAGTTGAATTTCAGCAACCTTGAGTATCTGCAAATTTCCTCCGCCTGTCTGTCCATCCATCTGACTATTTCCATCCATAATTTGCCCGTCACAGTACAGCTCAGAAATAACATACATGTTTCTAAGACAAAATAAAATGCACCACTGCATATTTTGAACATAATTGGATTGGAAGACAAAGAGCAATGTCTAATTACATATATTTCCAAAATATTCAAAATAACATTTCTTACATAGTTTTCACAATTGTGCCAACTAATGTGTTTCTGTTTTTGTTTTGAAAACATGTTAACTTATTTATAAGCTGTACTATACATATAAAATACATGTACATAAGCGAGTGAAAGGGTAAAAGTGCTTTTAACCATTTGATGACCAAGCCGGCCATAAACCGGCATTTGTTTTCATCTTGAAATATGTTCTTTTTGAAAATTTTCCACCAGAATGACTGGGCCAACAACCATCTTGGATTTCGGCTGAGTTTTTAGATGTATTTAAAAATCTTCTCCGAGACCGTTTGAGGGATTGATTCAAAACTCATGAAATATCATCTAGGGAAAGAGCTGAACCAAGTTTGTTCAAGGGAACTTGATTGACTAAATAGTTTGGGGCCCATCTTGGATGACCTAGTTTTTCCGAAAACTACTTCTCCAGAACGGCTGAAGGGATCGAGCCGAAATTGTGGAGATTTGATTAGGGACTAAGATCCATTAATGTTTGTTCAAGGGAAGTTGAACCGTCAAAAAACCTGGCCGCCATGGGCCAATCAAAATATAGCAATTTTGGCGGCCATGTGGGTTCTTTTATTTGATGGATTTTGAGGCCGAAATTGGTTTTATATATGTTTTTGAGTATTCTGATCTCAAATTTGCAATTTTTGAAACTGTCAAATAAACGGTTTGGTGGCCATCTTGGATCACTTTCCCGCCAAAAGCTCCCATACTAAAGCAATGGGAAATTTAAAATGTCTTCTTGAGAACTACTGGGCCGATTTCAATTATATTTGACAGAATGCACCCTTAGGGTATAGAGATTCAGGTTTGTTCAAACAAAGCCAATTGGGCAATTTGGCTGGTGACCATCTTGGTCACATAAATGTATCAGCGGCCATCTTGGATAACCTTGTTTTCGTAAAAGCAACTTATGTCTACAGTACCACTAAACAGATCAGGCTGAAATTCGAGAGATATGATTAGGGACTAAGAGCCATTAAACTTTGTCCATGGAAAGTTGATATGTAAAGCACATGGCCTCCGTTGATCTATTAACATTTAGTATGTTTGGCGGCCACCTTAGATTTTCTGACAATTTCAGAGATCATACAGAAGACTACTTATTAACCACTAGGCCAATTTTAATAAAACTTAGGTAAACCGTCACAGAAATTTGATGGGTAAATCTTTCCACTGGTTATCTTATTTTGTTCGATGGTGGCCAATAATCCCAGGTGAACGATATAAGCCCGTTGGGCCTCTTGTATTATATAAATGTTGTCTTAAAATCTGGCATGCCACAATCATATAGGGTAACTCACATAAGATTACAATTGGAATTGGTTGAATTCCACCAAACTGTTTCGGAGGTAGAGAAATGGACAGGTAGATGGATGGAGACAAGTCATACAACCGCAATCATAAGGACAATAAAGTTTGTTGAATTCCGCCATCGCTGCCATTTCCCCCCACCCCACCTCAATCCTGGGCGCGCAGCCTAAGTAATGTAAACATCGCAACATAATCTGCAATCATATGAGTAACTCACATTCCAAATTTAGTTGAATTTCAGCAACCTTGAGTATCTGCAAATTTCCTCCGCCTGTCTGTCCATCCATCTGACTATTTCCATCCATAATTTGCCCGTCACAGTACAGCTCAGAAATAACATACATGTTTCTAAGACAAAATAAAATGCACCACTGCATATTTTGAACATAATTGGATTGGAAGACAAAGCGCAATGTCTAATTACATATATTTCCAAAATATTCAAAATAACATTTCTTACATAGTTTTCACAATTGTGCCAACTAATGTGTTTCTGTTTTTGTTTTGAAAACATGTTAACTTATTTATAAGCTGTACTATACATATAAAATACATGTACATAAGCGAGTGAAAGGGTAAAAGTGCTTTTAACCATTTGATGACCAAGCCGGCCATAAACCGGCATTTGTTTTCATCTTGAAATATGTTCTTTTTGAAAATTTTCCACCAGAATGACTGGGCCAACAACCATCTTGGATTTCGGCTGAGTTTTTAGATGTATTTAAAAATCTTCTCCGAGACCGTTTGAGGGATTGATTCAAAACTCATGAAATATCATCTAGGGCAAGAGCTGAACCAAGTTTGTTTAAGGGAACTTGATTGACTAAATAGTTTGGGGCCCATCTTGGATGACCTAGTTTTTCCGAAAACTACTTCTCCAGAACGGCTGAAGGGATCGAGCCGAAATTGTGGAGATTTGATTAGGGACTAAGATCCATTAATGTTTGTTCAAGGGAAGTTGAACCGTCAAAAAACCTGGCCGCCATGGGCCAATCAAAATATAGCAATTTTGGCGGCCATGTGGGTTCTTTTATTTGATGGATTTTGAGGCCGAAATTGGTTTTATATATGTTTTTGAGTATGCTGATCTCAAATTTGCAATTTTTGAAACTGTCAAATAAACGGTTTGGTGGCCATCTTGGATCACTTTCCCGCCAAAAGCTCCCATACTAAAGCAATGGGAAATTTAAAATGTCTTCTTGAGAACTACTGGGCCGATTTCAATTATATTTGACAGAATGCACCCTTAGGGTATAGAGATTCAGGTTTGTTCAAACAAAGCCAATTGGGCAATTTGGCTGGTGACCATCTTGGATACTGGACGATTTTTTAGAAATGTCTTCTCTGACTGTTTGAGCGATTGATTCGCAACTCATGAAATATCATCTAGGGCAAGAGCTGAACCAAGTTTGTTCAAGGGAACTTAATTGGCCAAATGGTTGGGCGGCCATCCCAAAAAAAGGCTGCCCTGTTTTTCATGAAAGCGACTTTCGCTGAACGGATGGGGCCGAAATTTGGGAGATATGATATTGATGACTAAGGGTCATTATTGTTTGTTCAAGAGAAGTTGATACATAAAGAAACATGGCTTCTGTTTTCTTGTTACAATTCTGCTCACCTCATTATGGTTCTACTTATTGTTGATGGTCATTCTACATGCGGTTGAAATGCCTATGGCTATGCTCCAGGTGAGCGATATAGGCCCCTTGGATCTCTTGTTTTTAAAATATATAGACGGTGATCTAGCATGCAGTGATATCGAGCAATATATCAATTTTAAAAGGAAATGTCAGTGTTTACAAGCGATTGTTGTGAATGATCTCTTGACCATGCATAGCAGTATAACAGTAGCCTGCACCCCATCTTTTCTATGATGTTGACATATTGCTGATGCCCACAAATTTAAAGCCTCTTCATGGCCCTTAAGACCTCCCAAAATGTTTGTTGAGGGTTCAATCGGAACTGGAGAACTTTATATAGTGACACGCATGCATACGTGTACGTGTACGCGCACACGTACACACGTGCATGCGTGTACGTGTACGCGCACACGCGCACACATGCATGTATGTACGTGTGTGCGCACACACTTATTTGTTTAATATTACCTGTCATGCAACTTGTAACTTACAACACCACCAGGAACCAGTTGTAATTTACAACACCACCAGGAACCAGTTGTAACTTACAACACCACCAGGAACCAGTTGTAATTTACAACACCACCATGAACCAGTTGTAATTTACAACACCACCATGAACCAGTTGTAACTTACAACACCACCATGAACCAGTCGTAACTTACAACACCACCATGAACCAGTTGTAATTTACAACACCACCATGAACCAGTTGTAACTTACAACACCACCATGAACCAGTTGTAATTTACAACACCACCATGAACCAGTTGTAATTTACAACACCACCATGAACCAGTTGTAATTTACAACACCACCATGAACCAGTTGTAATTTACAACACCACCATGAACCAGTTGTAATTTACAACACCACCATGAACCAGTTGTAATTTACAACACCACCATGAACCAGTTGTAACTTACAACACCACCATGAACCAGTTGTAACTTACAACACCACCATGAACCAGTTGTAATTTACAACACCACCATGAACCAGTTGTAACTTACAACACCACCATGAACCAGTTGTAATTTACAACACCACCATGAACCAGTTGTAACTTACAACACCACCATGAACCAGTTGTAATTTACAACACCACCATGAACCAGTTGTAATTTACAACACCACCATGAACCAGTTGTAACTTACAACACCACCATGAACCAGTTGTAACTTACAACACCACCATGAACCAGTTGTAACTTACAACACCACCATGAACCAGTTGTAACTTACAACACCACCATGAACCAGTTGTAACTTACAACACCACCATGAACCAGTTGTAATTTACAACACCACCATGAACCAGTTGTAACTTACAACACCACCATGAACCAGTTGTAACTTACAACACCACCATGAACCAGTTGTAACTTACAACACCACCATGAACCAGTTGTAACTTACAACACCACCATGAACCAGTTGTAACTTACAACACCACCATGAACCAGTTGTAACTTACAACACCACCATGAACCAGTTGTAACTTACAACACCATCATGAACCAGTTGTAACTTACAACACCACCATGAACCAGTTGTAACTTACAACACCACCATGAACCAGTTGTAACTTACAACACCACCATGAACCAGTTGTAACTTACAACACCACCATGAACCAGTTGTAACTTACAACACCACCATGAACCAGTTGTAACTTACAACACCACCATGAACCAGTTGTAACTTACAACACCACCATGAACCAGTTGTAACTTACAACACCACCATGAACCAGTTGTAATTTACAACACCACCATGAACCAGTTGTAATTTACAACACCACCATGAACCAGTTGTAACTTACAACACCACCATGAACCAGTTGTAATTTACAACACCACCATGAACCAGTTGTAACTTACAACACCACCATGAACCAGTTGTAACTTACAACACCACCATGAACCAGTTGTAATTTACAACACCACCATGAACCAGTTGTAACTTACAACACCACCATGAACCAGTTGTAATTTACAACACCACCATGAACCAGTTGTAACTTACAACACCACCATGAACCAGTTGTAATTTACAACACCACCATGAACCAGTTGTAACTTACAACACCACCATGAACCAGTTGTAACTTACAACACCACCATGAACCAGTTGTAACTTACAACACCACCATGAACCAGTTGTAACTTACAACACCACCATGAACCAGTTGTAATTTACAACACCACCATGAACCAGTTGTAACTTACAACACCACCATGAACCAGTTGTAATTTACAACACCACCATGAACCAGTTGTAACTTACAACACCACCATGAACCAGTTGTAACTTACAACACCACCATGAACCAGTTGTAACTTACAACACCACCATGAACCAGTTGTAACTTACAACACCACCATGAACCAGTTGTAATTTACAACACCACCATGAACCAGTTGTAACTTACAACACCACCATGAACCAGTTGTAACTTACAACACCACCATGAACCAGTTGTAACTTACAACACCACCATGAACCAGTTGTAACTTACAACACCACCATGAACCAGTTGTAACTTACAACACCACCATGAACCAGTTGTAATTTACAACACCACCATGAACCAGTTGTAACTTACAACACCACCATGAACCAGTTGTAATTTACAACACCACCATGAACCAGTTGTAACTTACAACACCACCATGAACCAGTTGTAACTTACAACACCACCATGAACCAGTTGTAACTTACAACACCACCATGAACCAGTTGTAACTTACAACACCACCATGAACCAGTTGTAATTTACAACACCATCACAAGATTTCATGGCAAAATTAATAGCACGTGTACTTACTCAAATATATGAACTGAGAGACCACACATAGATCCTCTTAATGCGAAGGTGCTTGACATCAGCTCATTTTGGCTATGGGGATGAGCAATTCCTGGTATGGGCAGCATCAAAGTTGTAGAGAGGACTCGTTTGCTACAAGGCTTGGCCTCCTGCAAAATAAGGATAAATAGCAGCCCTAGTATTTGTAATGATATTTACCAATTTGGTTGTGTCTGTCACATCAACAAAACCGGCCTCTGTAGTGGTCTTGAAAAATGTCCATTTGCACGCCAGGAAAAGACAATTTACCACCGTACAGAATGACTGGCTTCAAAACAGAGCCAGTTATTTGAGTGCTAAATTTTCAAAAATAGCCTCTTGGCATACAAATAGACATTCCATAAGCAAATAGTTTTATATTCTTGACCAAATTTAACCATTAAATGGTTAACTTATCAATGCTAAGGCCTAAACAATTATATGTATGTTTCCTATCCCTACAGTATGTATCTGTAACAATATCTGTGACATACCTACCCCCAAAATATTAATATCTTAATATTTCCACCCAGGGAAGTGGGGCCGCTGGATTTTTAAAATTTTCAGTGATTTTATCACAGTTTCTACCTTAAATTGACAATATTTGAACAGCAAAAACATGGTAAAAGAAACCGCAACACCACCCACAAAAAATAATAATTCCATAATAATTGCCTACTTGAATTTTGGAGGGATGTATATGAAACATATATGATATATTATTTTATTTGGCCTAATACACATGAAATATAGGTAATAATTATTTTAAAATAAGTACAGTAACAGTGTCAGTGGCCAAAAATTACTTCCACTCATCATGTGAAATGTTCATTGTCAAACAAAAACATTGTTTTAACGATTTTTTGACAGGAATGGCGCTATCTAGCTTTAACCATTTAACAATCATATCAGCCAAAAACGGCTTCAGCAGTGGTCTTGAGAATTGTCCATTTGCAGGCCAAGAAGACTATTTTCGAAAATGTACCACTGGAGCCAGTCATCCCAGTGGTCAATTTTCAAAAATTGTCTTCTTGGTCTGCAAATGGACATTTTCTATGAGAAGATTGAAAATTTGTTGAACAAATTCGACGGTTAAAGGGTTTAATACGTAACCAAAAGACATTTCAGCCCCCCCCCCCACCCCAGCTATCCAAGTTATTATGTTCTAACCCCCAGCTATCCAAGTTATTATGTTCTAACACTCAGCCCTCCAAGTTATTATGTTCTAACCCCCAGCTACCCAAGTTATTATGTTCTAACCGCCAGCTATCCAAGTTATTATGTTCTAACCCCCAGCTATCCAAGTTATCATGTTCTAACACCCAGCTATCCAAGTTATTATGTTCTAACACTCAGCTATCCAAGTTATTATGTTCTAACACCCAGCTACCCAAGTTACTATGTTCTAACCCCCAGCTATCCAAGTTATTATGTTCTAACCCCCAGCTATCCAAGTTATTATGTTCTAACCCCCAGCTATCCAAGTTATTATGTTCTAACACCCAGCTATCCAAGTTATTATGTTCTAACACCCAGCTAACAAAGTTATTATGTTCTAACCCCCAGCTATCCAGGTTCTTATGTTCTAACACCCAGCTATCCAAGTTATTATGTTCTAACACTCAGCTTTCCAAGTTATTATGTTCTAACCCCCAGCTATCCAAGTTATTATGTTCTAACACCCAGCTATCCAAGTTATTATGTTCTAACACTCAGCTATCCAAGTTATTATGTTCTAACACCCAGCTATCCAAGTTATTATGTTCTAACCCCCAGCTATCCAAGTTATTATGTTCTAACACCCAGCTATCCAAGTTATTATGTTCTAACACTCAGCTATCCAAGTTATTATGTTCTAACACCCAGCTATCCAAGTTATCATGTTCTAACACCCAGCTATCCAAGTTATTATGTTCTAACACTCTGCTATCCAAGTTATTATGTTCTAACCCCTAGCTATCCAAGTTATTATGTTCTAACACCCAGCTATCCAAGTTATTATGTTCTAACCCCTAGCTATCCAAGTTATTATGTTCTAACACCCAGCTATCCAAGTTATTATGTTCTAACACCCAGCTATCCAAGTTATTATGTTCTAACCCCCAGCTATCCAAGTTATTATGTTCTAACACCCAGCTACCCAAGTTAGTATGTTCTAACACCCAGCTATCCAAGTTATTATGTTCTAACCCCCAGCTATCCAAGTTATTATGTTCTAACACCCAGCTATCCAAGTTATTATGTTCTAACCCCCAGCTATCCAAGTTATTATGTTCTAACACCCAGCTATCCAAGTTATTATGTTCTAACACCCAGCTATCCAAGTTATCATGTTCTAACACCCAGCTATCCAAGTTATTATGTTCTAACACTCTGCTATCCAAGTTATTATGTTCTAACCCCTAGCTATCCAAGTTATTATGTTCTAACACCCACCTATCCAAGTTATTATGTTCTAACCCCTAGCTATCCAAGTTATTATGTTCTAACACCCAGCTATCCAAGTTATTAAGTTCTAACACCCAGCTATCCAAGTTATTATGTTCTAACCCCCAGCTATCCAAGTTATTATGTTCTAACACCCAGCTATCCAAGTTATTATGTTCTAACACCCAGCTATCCAAGTTATCATGTTCTAACACCCAGCTATCCAAGTTATTATGTTCTAACACTCTGCTATCCAAGTTATTATGTTCTAACCCCTAGCTATCCAAGTTATTATGTTCTAACACCCACCTATCCAAGTTATTATGTTCTAACCCCTAGCTATCCAAGTTATTATGTTCTAACACCCAGCTATCCAAGTTATTATGTTCTAACACCCAGCTATCCAAGTTATTATGTTCTAACCCCCAGCTATCCAAGTTATTATGTTCTAACACCCAGCTACCCAAGTTAGTATGTTCTAACACTCAGCTATCCAAGTTATTATGTTCTAACCCCCAGCTATCCAAGTTATTATGTTCTAACACCCAGCTATCCAAGTTATTATGTTCTAACCCCCAGCTATCCAAGTTATTATGTTCTAACACCCAGCTATCCAAGTTATTATGTTCTAACACCCAGCTATCCAAGTTATCATGTTCTAACACCCAGCTATCCAGGTTATTATGTTCTAACACTCAGCTATCCAAGTTATTATGTTCTAACACTCAGCTATCCAAGTTATTATGTTCTAACCCCCAGCTATCCAAGTTATTGTGTTCTAACCCCCAGCTATCCAAGTTATTATGTTCTACCACCCAGCTATCCAAGTTATTATGTTCTAACCCCCAGCTATCCAAGTTATTATGTTCTATCCCCAGCTATCCAAGTTATTATGTTCTAACCGCCAGCTATCTGAGTTATTATGTTCTAACCCCCAGCTATCCAAGTTATCATGTTCTAACACCCAGCTATCCAAGTTATTATGTTCTAACACTCAGCTATCCAAGTTATTATGTTCTAACACCCAGCTATCCAAGTTATTATGTTCTAACCCCCAGCTATCCAAGTTATTATGTTCTAACACCCAGCTATCCAATGTATTATGTTCTAACACTCAGCTATCCAAGTTATTATGTTCTAACACCCAGCTATCCAAGTTATTATGTTCTAACCCCCAGCTATCCAAGTTATTATGTTCTAACCCCCAGCTACCCAAGTTATTATGTTCTAACCGCCAGCTATCCAAGTTATTATGTTCTAACCCCCAGCTATCCAAGTTATTATGTTCTAACACTCAGCTATCCAAGTTATTATATTCTAACACCCAGCTATCCAAGTTATTATGTTCTAACCCCCAGCTATCCAAGTTATTATGTTCTAACCCCCAGCTATCCAAGTTATTATGTTCTAAACCCCAGCTATCCAAGTTATTATGTTCTAACCCCCCAGCTATCCAAGTTATTATGTTCTAACACCCAGCTATCCAAGTTATTATGTTCTAACACTCAGCTATCCAAGTTATTATGTTCTAACAGCCAGCTAACCAAGTTATTATGTTCTAACCCCCAGCTATCCAAGTTATTATGTTCTATCCCCAGCTATCCAAGTTATTATGTTCTAACACCCAGCTATCCAAGTTATTATGTTCTAACACTCAGCTATCCAAGTTATTATGTTCTAACACCCAGCTATCCAAGTTATTATGTTCTAACCCCCAGCTGTCCAAGTTATTATGTTCTAACACCAAGCTATCCAAGTTAGTATGTTCTAACACTCAGATATCCAAGTTATTATGTTCTAACCCCCAGCTATCCAAGTTATTATGTTCTAACACCCAGCTATCCAAGTTATTATGTTCTAACCCCCAGCTATCCAAGTTATTATGTTCTAACACCCAGCTATCCAAGTTAGTATGTTCTAACACTCAGCTATCCAAGTTATTATGTTCTAACACCCAGCTATCCAAGTTATCATGTTCTAACACCCAGCTATCCAAGTTATTATGTTCTAACACTCTGCTATCCAAGTTATTATGTTCTAACCCCTAGCTATCCAAGTTATTATGTTCTAACACCCACCTATCCAAGTTATTATGTTCTAACCCCTAGCTATCCAAGTTATTATTTTCTAACACCCAGCTATCCAAGTTATTATGTTCTAACACCCAGCTATCCAAGTTATTATGTTCTAACCCCCAGCTATCCAAGTTATTATGTTCTAACACCCAGCTATCCAAGTTAGTATGTTCTAACACTCAGCTATCCAAGTTATTATGTTCTAACCCCCTGCTATCCAAGTTATTATGTTCTAACACCCAGCTATCCAAGTTTGTTTTTTTGTTCTAACCCCCAGCTATCCAAGTTATTATGTTCTAACACCCAGCTATCCAAGTTATTATGTTCTAACACTCAGCTATCCAAGTTATTATGTTCTAACCCCCAGCTATCCAAGTTATTATGTTCTAACCCCCAGCTATCCAAGTTATTATGTTCTAACACCCAGCTACCCAAGTTAGTATGTTCTAACACTCAGCTATCCAAGTTATTATGTTCTAACACCCAGCTATCCAAGTTATTATGTTCTAACCCCCAGCTATCCAAGTTATTATGTTCTAACACCCAGCTATCCAAGTTATCATGTTCTAACACCCAGCTATCCAAGTTATTATGTTCTAACACTCAGCTATCCAAGTTATTATGTTCTAACACTCAGCTATCCAAGTTATTATGTTCTAACCCCCAGCTATCCAAGTTATTGTGTTCTAACCCCCAGCTATCCAAGTTATTATGTTCTACCACCCAGCTATCCAAGTTATTATGTTCTAACCCCCAGCTATCCAAGTTATTATGTTCTATCCCCCAGCTATCCAAGTTATTATGTTCTAACCGCCAGCTATCCGAGTTATTATGTTCTAACCCCCAGCTATCCAAGTTATCATGTTCTAACACCCAGCTATCCAAGTTATTATGTTCTAACACTCAGCTATCCAAGTTATTAAGTTCTAACACCCAGCTATCCAAGTTCTTATGTTCTAACCCCCAGCTATTCAAGTTATTATGTTCTAACACCCAGCTATCCAAGTTATTATGTTCTAACACTCAGCTATCCAAGTTATTATGTTCTAACACCCAGCTATCCAAGTTATTATGTTCTAACCCCCAGCTATCCAAGTTATTATGTTCTAACCCCCAGCTACCCAAGTTATTATGTTCTAACCGCCAGCTATCCAAGTTATTATGTTCTAACCCCCAGCTATCCAAGTTATTATGTTCTAACACTCAGCTATCCAAGTTATTATATTCTAACACCCAGCTATCCAAGTTATTATGTTCTAACCCCCAGCTATCCAAGTTATTATGTTCTAACCCCCAGCTATCCAAGTTATTATGTTCTAACCCCCAGCTATCCAAGTTATTATGTTCTAACCCCCAGCTATCCAAGTTATTATGTTCTAACACCCAGCTATCCAAGTTATTATGTTCTAACACTCAGCTATCCAAGTTATTATGTTCTAACACCCAGCTAACCAAGTTATTATGTTCTAACCCCCAGCTATCCAAGTTATTATGTTCTACCCCCAGCTATCCAAGTTATTATGTTCTAACACCCAGCTATCCAAGTTATTATGTTCTAACACTCAGCTATCCAAGTTATTATGTTCTAACACCCAGCTATCCAAGTTATTATGTTCTAACCCCCAGCTATCCAAGTTATTATGTTCTAACACCCAGCTATCCAAGTTAGTATGTTCTAACACTCAGCTATCCAAGTTATTATGTTCTAACCCCCAGCTATCCAAGTTATTATGTTCTAACACCCAGCTATCCAAGTTATTATGTTCTAACACCCAGCTATCCAAGTTATTATGTTCTAACACCCAGCTATCCAAGTTATTATGTTCTAACACCCAGCTATCCAAGTTATCATGTTCTAACACCCAGCTATCCAAGTTAGTATGTTCTAACACTCAGCTCTCAAAGTTATTATGTTCTAACCCCCAGCTATCCAAGTTATTATGTTCTAACCCCTAGCTATCCAAGTTATTATGTTCTAACACCCAGCTATCCAAGTTAGTATGTTCTAACACTCAGCTCTCAAAGTTATTATGTTCTAACCCCCAGCTATCCAAGTTATTATGTTCTAACACCCAGCTATCCAAGTTATTATGTTCTAACACCCAGCTATCCAAGTTATTATGTTCTAACACCCAGCTATCCAAGTTATTATGTTCTAACACCCAGCTATCCAAGTTATTATGTTCTAACCCCCAGCTATCCAAGTTATTATGTTCTAACACCCAGCTATCCAAGTTATTATGTTCTAACCCCCAGCTATCCAAGTTATTATGTTCTAACACCCAGCTATCCAAGTTATTATGTTGTAACACCCAGCTATCCAAGTTATTATGTTCTAACACTCAGATATCCAAGTTATTATGTTCTAAACCCTCGGCTATCCAAGTTATTATGTTCTACCACCCAGCTATCCAAGTTATTATGTTCTACCACCCAGCTATCCAAGTTATTATGTTCTACCACCCAGCTATCCAAGTTATTATGTTCTAACATCCAGCTATACAAGTTAGTATGTTCTAACACCCAGCTATCCAAGTTATTATGTTCTAACCCCCAGCTATCCAAGTTATTATGTTGTAACCCTCAACTGTCTGATTCTGTGATTATCATTGGTCCATGTATACTTCTAACCCTTAGCTGCTAGATTCTGAGATTATCTTTAAATGTACAGGGATAAATACACATGTAGTGCACACTACACCCCCATGCAGGAAATTCCTTTTTGAAATTTAAATTTTCTCAGTGCTGTTTTCATTTTTGGTGGTAACATTACTTGAATGAGTAGATGATGAGAGTAGAAAGGTCACAGGAGACAGAAAAAAGAACTTTTGCAACAAAAATGTCACAGTAGTAGTGGTAATGGGGTAGCAGTTGCATAACAGTCACACCCGTAGCTGCGAGAGAGTGGGGTCGAGACCTCGAAGGGGGCCAGTGATTCTTGGCTTTCAGTCTTAATAATTGCAAAATATTTAAAAGACAACATGACAGAGTATGCTTTATTTTATAAAGTACAAATTTATTTTATCAGGGCTTTGACCTCGAAAGGGTTAATGGCTAACTCTTCTAAAACAGTCTCTGTCGAAGTCAGAAATGTACATTTGCAGACCATGACAATTTTTGAAAATTTACCACTGGAATCACTGGCTCGATAATCTAGCCAGCCATTCCAATGTTATATTTTCAAAAATTCTCCTCTCGTGGCAATGTACATTTGCTGTGAGGCATTAATTGAAAGCGTTTGCCCAAATATTAGCATTAAAGGGTTAAATTATACCAGTTTTCATAGATTCTATTAGAAAATAGAACTGACTATAGTTTTTATAAACATACAGTAATCATACACTGGCAGAAATTGCCATAAGTCTAAGACCAACCACAGGAGTCTGCCGTTTTAGATACGAAAACGCGAAATCAAAAATACGAAAACACGGTAACACTATATACTACTATATATAATATACAGTATACTATATTATATATAGTAGTATATAGTGTTACCGCGTTTTCGTATTTTTGATGGAATGAAGGCTATGTATACAGCATAGACTACTCA
The DNA here is from genome assembly GCA_034401795.1 of Chaetoderma sp. LZ-2023a. NCBI lineage: Eukaryota > Metazoa > Mollusca > Caudofoveata > Chaetodermatida > Chaetodermatidae > Chaetoderma > Chaetoderma sp. LZ-2023a. Next base: position 88,746,580 of record CM067368.1, on the reverse strand, counting down.
ATCCATCTCCAGTAAGTAGCCTAAAGGCGTGTTTCCATTACAAGCGTTTTCCGCGACGCGTTTACCGCGCGTGCGTGATTTTTTTATAGGGCATGTGTTATTTAATGCAAGTGTTTCCATTCCAAGCGTTTGACGCGCGTCTCGGAGCTATAGAGCAGCGCTGTCATAATAAAATCGGTCATGAGCCGATTTTTCATGCAGAAACGCTTCAACGCCCGTCAGCCCGGTGTCTATTTGACTGAAATAATTGCATGTTCGTTCATTTCTGCTACACGTGTCGGTATGACAAAAACAAAAATGCGGCGCCGATGACGCCAGGCGGCTAACCGCGCGGCCAAAAACGCTTGTAATGGAAATGCGCCTTAAGGTAAGAGTCCAGGATCGCGCTTGCGTATGCGTACGCGTACGCGCTAATAATCAAACCACATACTAATCAATAGGAGTGTGTCCAGGATCGCGTATTTATTCGCGTTTACGCGAACATTTGCGTACACGTTTTTTTAATCGCTTCATGTAGCGATCAAATGCCTACACGCGCTTCAATCGCGAACTATAAATCCATGCAAATGACGTAAAACATGCATTCTCAAACGTGCATTCTCAAACATGCATTCTCTGATATGCATTCGGTGCATGTTGTCCCACACGTATTCATAGTTGGATGAAAACATGTCGAAGGTACGATCAAGCCTAAACACAGAGGAGGTGGAGAGGCTTCTCCATTTAGTGAGAAACAACACGGCATTGTACGATGTTCGATCTCCGGACCATAAAGACACGCAGATGCTCAACAACACATGGAGCAGCATTGCCAAAGCAATGGGCAAAGAGGGGTTAAACGGTTGGTATATCCGTCCATTGGTTGGGTGTACGTTTATGTGCTATTGAATGTGTTCGGACTGAAAATTAATCAGACAAACAGGGAAACATACCAAAAACAGCAAGACAGACAGCAAAATAGACAAGCAGACACACGCACAAACAAACAAACAGGCAGGCAGACAGATACGCATATATACATTGTAGTATAGGGTTATTCCAAATGCAGTAGCAGCAGCAGTAGTAGTAGTAGTAGTGGTAGTAGTAGTAGTAGTAGCAGCAGCAGCAGCAGCAGCAGCAGCAGCAGCAGCAGCAGCAGCAGCAGTAGTAGTAGTAGTAGTAGTAGTAGTAGTAGTAGTAGTAGTAGTAGTAGTAGTAGTAGTAGTAGTAACATTGCGCACTCTATTAACTACACATTTAAAAAAGGAAATATGGTAATTGCCTCGCACATTTTCGTCCCTTTTGCTGTCCGTCTGTCTGTCTGTCCGTCCGTCACACTATCCCCTCCTAAACCGCCTGGTATAATTAAAGACAATTTCCGAGTCAACATTCATATTTGTGTCCGCCCCTTGAATGGCATTTATCTCATCCAAAATCATCGGGAGTATTGGTATGGTGGGTGGAGTTGGATTGGTCAAAGGCGCGAAACGTGGGGATCGTCTGTGACATTCTATCTTGAAATTGGATAAATAGAGTCACTCTAATTCCCAAATATACACAAGAAGCCCAAGGGGCCTGTATCGTTCACCTGGCATTATTGGCATTACTGGCCAGTAGGAAAATTAATCAACAGGGTTTTATACTTTTTCAATATATGATGTACATGTACAAGTTGCATCCAAAGTGCAAGAAATCCGGCCATTTGTTGTCAAGAAGAAAGCATTTTAAATTTCCTGTTGCTTTACTATGGGGCATTTTAGCGAGCGGCAACCATCTTGGATTTAGGCAGATCGACTTCGCTTGAACCAATTGGTTTCCAATGCCCTAAGGATGCTTCCTATCAAATATAATTGAAATCGGCCAAGTAGTTCTTGAGAAGAAGTCGTTTAGCGAAAAAGTAGACAGACGGACAGACGGACGGACGGACGGACGGGCAGACGGACAGACGGACATACGACGGTCGACCGACATGGCCTTCGGGCAAGGTGAGCTAATAATAACATCCCAGTCATAACATAGAAATCCCAGTAAAAGTCCTAAGACAATTGATCAATAAATGTGTTGCATGTAAAAATTTCAGGATCGGATTGGCGTAAAAAATGGAAAGGGCTTCGTGATATGTACGTCCGCAAAAGGAGGGAAATGAGAATCAGCAAAAGTGGCCAAGCTGCCGATAAAGGCCGTAAATGGCAATATTTCGACATAATGTCGTTTCTTGATCCATTCGTGGATGAAAACAGGTGTGCAACTTCATATATTATTTTAAATACGGAAAAATCTGATTGCCCAGCAACTCGATTTTAACGATAAATTATATGCGCAATCTATACCACAAAACTTGTAAGATTTAACATGCTCCCCACACATGCTAGTTGATTTTCACTTAACAATAAATTTGCACTAATGACACAACAATTTTCTAAGCAAAGATTTGGCCGAAGTGTATAAATATAAGTAGACCTACGACACATTTCCAGTAACCATGACTACACAATTATACAGAAAGATAAGTTATCATTAACCTTTTGAACACGAAAGGCAAAAACGCCAAAGTTCTCCACGAATTAATAATTGAAACTGATTTTCCCGAAAGCTGGCGTTGCCACTCCAAGTTCAAAGGGTTAATTAAACACAATCTATGAAGGTTAAATTAACATAACGCTTAATTACATAAAAAATGACAAATTTATACACTAGTTTGATATTGCCTCAATCTTATATTAATCATCTTCATTTATATTTTAGCACAGAGACTAATGTTCCGCCACAAGTAAATCAAGAGGTCGCATGCAGTGATTCTGCTGAAGAGGATCACGATGTTCGAGGAAGGTAATGTTATAAAGCTTAGTCAAATATACCTCTACGTACATGCGCATCTTGCCATGGCAAAGGGGCGACACGCGAGAAATATTCTTTGAATATATTTCGTATTCGTATTGGCTCATCACCAGCTCTGTTGCCTACTCGGACCATATCCTGCATTCCATTGATGTCTATTTCCTCTACTTCTCGTAATGTACTTATTACTTGTGCGGGTGTTGTGTCCAACTGCAACATGTTATGTAGGACACATGCAGCTTTTACTATGCCATTAACCTTATCAGGGTGTATTGCTAATTTGGTATAAAATACCCTCCATCTAGCTGCCAAAAGCCCGAAAGCATTTTCAACTATTCTTCGTGCTCGGCTCAATCTGTAATTGAAGAGCTGTTCTTCTAGAGTGCAATCTCTTCCTGGGAATGGTCTCATCATGTTGATCTGAAGAGGAAATGCCTCGTCCCCTACCACAACATATGGGACTGGACCTAGATGTTCAGCTCCTGGTAACGGTATATCATTTGGCAAATGTAAGCTATTTGAGGCAATGGCCTTTCCAATATTTGAGTTGGCATAAACTCCACCGTCACTGTTACGACCGAACGAACCAACGTCTATCGCTAAAAAATGCAAGTTTGCATCCACTAATGCCAAAAGGATAGTTGAAAAGGTTCCCTTATAATTATGGTACAGTGATCCTGAGTTCCACGGAGCTTTTAGTAATATATGTTTGCCATCGATGGCACCTATACAATGTGGAAAATTCCACTTATCATCAAAATTTGCAGCGACACCTTGCCAGTCAGCAGCAGTTTCAGGCAGTTGCATAAACTGCTGTGAGAGATTAGTCCATATAGATCTGCAGACTTCATGTACAATATTCCCGACAGTTTTGGCTCCAACACGGTAACTAAAAGCTAGTGAACGAAAGGATTCCCCGGTTGCTAGAAATCTGTGAATATAAAATGAGCAAAAACAATCAATTATATTATACAGATATGTGTCATTTATTTATACATAATGTATGTAACACATCCTCTTTCGAAAACATGAGCCAAATTTGATTCGGATCTATCAGGAAAAGTCGTAAACGGACAGACATATAAAATTTCTATACACAATAATAGAGTGGTCAATAATTTAAGGGATACACAGGTCCTCCTTTCGAAACCACATCTGTATAAATATAACCTTTGTATAGAGACCACTTTAACCAATACACTTGACCATCTACCGAGAGATTACTTGTCTATAGATTCTACTTTTGCGGGTTCATCTTGGTGGTGTCGATGTACCAACCCAATATCCAATTTGGCCAGAGAGTGGATATTGGGTCTGACCCGTTGACCGGCGGGCCAAATTGGATATTGGTCCGTTACATCTATAGACAGATTGAACTGTACATGCAAATGCATACATATATGAACGAGCGAATAATTGAATTGATAAAGGAATGAATACGCTAGCTAGCAAGCAAACGAGAGTTTATGTATTAATTTATAAATTGCAGGTCAACTGATACATGCCTAGAGAATCAGTCGGCAGAAGTAATGATGGCACCATCATCAACTAGAGGCAAGAAGAGGAAGGGAGTGACCGCACCCGGGGAGGAAATGGATAAAGCCCTAAATGAGTTGATCCACGAGCACAAACAAACACGTCAGTTAGTCACCCAGGAATCTGACAAAACGGCAGATGATGTATTCTTTCAAAGCTGCGCGTTAAGAATGAAAGACATCCCCAAACATCTTAGGTCATATTTGCATCTGCAAATCTCACAACTTCTCTTCAACGCGGAAAATTATAAATTGCCACCGATTCCAATCACACCACTGCCATCACAAACACAAACATCTCAACAAATAAAAATTAACAACACACACAATTTCACACAGCAACAACAATATCAATCACAATATGACTCCTATCCAGCAACATCTGATATATTATCAGATGCTTTTAATACTCAATTTGATGATAATTAATCAATTATTCTATTGACATTTCCATATTCGACCGGTCGTTCAGATAAATATCTTTTTTATGATTTGGAAAAAAGAAACAGGCCTACCTGCGCAGTGGACAGTAGTTACTTAACTTTTATACGACCAGTCGAATAAGATCTCAGATAGTATTCGATTGACTGTCTAAAAGTTAAGGAACTATTCTTTACTACGTAGATAGGGCTGTTTAATTGTTATTAAAGAGTTACTTATCTGAATGACCAGTAGAATATGCCAATTAAAACACGTTTTATTTTTTCTTGCTTAAAATGTGCGTGTGTGTGTGTGTATGTATGTATGTATGTATGTATGTGTGTGTGTGTGTGTGTGTGTGTGTGTGTGTGTGTGTGTGTGTGTGTGTGTGTGTGTGTGTGTGTGTGTGTGTGTGTGTCTGTGTCTGTGTCTGTGTCTGTCTGTCTGTCTGTGTGTCTGTGTGTGTGTGTGTGTGTGTGTGTGTGTGTGTGTGTGTGTGTGTGTGTGTGTGTGTGTGTGTGTGTGTGTGTGTGTGTGTGTGTGTGTGTGTGTGTGTGTGTGTGTGTGTGTGTGTGTGTGTGTGTGTGTGTGTGTGTGTGTGTGTGTGTGTGTGTGTGTGTGTGTGTGTGTGTGTGTGTGTGTGTGTGTGTGTGTGTGTGTGTGTGTGTGTGTGTGTGTGTGTGTGTGTGTGTGTGTGTGTGTGTGTGTGTGTGTGTGTGTGTGTGTGTGTGTGTGTGTGTGTGTGTGTGTGTGTGTGTGTGTGTGTGTGTGTGTGTGTGTGTGTGTGTGTGTGTGTGTGTGTGTGTGTGTGTGTGTGTGTGTGTGTGTGTGTGTGTGTGTGTGTGTGTGTGTGTGTGTGTGTGTGTGTGTGTGTGTGTGTGTGTGTGTGTGTGTGTGTGTGTGTGTGTGTGTGTGTGTGTGTGTGTGTGTGTGTGTGTGTGTGTGTGTGTGTGTGTGTGTGTGTGTGTGTGTGTGTGTGTGTGTGTGTGTGTGTGTGTGTGTGTGTGTGTGTGTGTGTGTGTGTGTGTGTGTGTGTGTGTGTGTGTGTGTGTGTGTGTGTGTGTGTGTGTGTGTGTGTGTGTGTGTGTGTGTGTGTGTGTGTGTGTGTGTGTGTGTGTGTGTGTGTGTGTGTGTGTGTGTGTGTGTGTGTGTGTGTGTGTGTGTGTGTGTGTGTGTGTGTGTGTGTGTGTGTGTGTGTGTGTGTGTGTGTGTGTGTGTGTGTGTGTGTGTGTGTGTGTGTGTGTGTGTGTGTGTGTGTGTGTGTGTGTGTGTGTGTGTGTGTGTGTGTCCTATGGTTTGAAAGTGTATATACCTTAAGCATATAGCTAGTCTCTGCTTGGGAGAAATGACATCCCTATTCATAGCACGTTTTGCTAAATCTCCTTCAACAAGGGATAATACTGTTGAAAACTGTTCTCTAGACAGTCGAAAATACTGTTTGAACTTTTCAGCATCCAATTCTAAATGAGGCAATAAATTGTTAAATGCACCTTGTTCAGATCGTGTCTTGTTTATGTCATGAACCCAGTATCGATGTTTACGTTTCCGTAATGCTTTACGTCGTTTTTGCGATTGGTATGACGCCAAAATGATGATTAATTCCTCTTCATCCAGAAGTAACTGGCGAAGCTTGGACAATGTTGATGGCATCTTCCTTGCTCGGTGTCGGCAGAGAAAAGACTGACAATCACGCGAACGGCTCCTTTTATATGGACACACACCTCGCGATTAAATCGCCAACTGATACGCAAACGCCAGACGCGTACGCGTACGCAAACGTGATCCTGGACTCTTACCTTTAAGATGTTTTCTAACGAAACGCGTGACTAGACCACTTTACCGATGATTTCTACTCATATCAACGTGTTATTACCGCGGATATATTAATGGTGTACAGTCTAACATGTCGATTTCCCTATAACAGTCGCAATTTTGTCTCTCCCTTTGTATAAATCTATTTATTCGGTAGATTTTATAATTTACGTTTCCGCCATGTTCCTCTGTTTGTTTTCTTTGATGTTCGCGTTGAAGTCACGTGATACGTGATGACGTATTATTAATTTCGCACTGCATTGTGGGCCTGGAAAACCCAGCGACCTCAGGTTCTCAGTCGAATTTTACTACCGGGAGTGAAATTAAAATGAGGAAATAATACGATCCATTACGGATAAGCACCAGACGCAGTACTGCCATAAATGGTTTCAATACATAGAAATATACGAAATATGACATTATATGGATAGAGATGTATGTATTATTTTTATATCTGATGTGCCTGAACCAGTAGCTTTAATATTCCATCAGGTTGTACGAATTGTATGTCTTTACAATTTAACAATCATTTTCTGAATATTTTGAAACTAATTTGACTAGGCAGCAACAGCAACCAAACAAATTAGTCTCAAAATATTCAACAGCTTACCTGTATAGTTTTCTGGAAATTGAGATTCAAGGAATGCAGTGATCGATCCCAACACGGGCAAAACTTAGTCGGAGCTTAGCTAAAGATAGGCGTGGCATAGCGAAAACTGAATTCAGCTATTGTAATCAAATATAAGGGAATATGCGTATTACTACAATGACGTCATTATGTTCGAACTCCTCCAAACGAGCATGCTTCACATTTTTATCCGTGAAAAGGAGGTCAAGGTCAAGAACGCGTACTTTATGCTGGTAATCATTATTATTATACTATTGTGGAATTATGCCAAGAGCACGAGTCCTTTTTGTCGGATTACCGTGTAAATGGATTTAAAACACGGACCTACCTCTCCGCAAACCGACATAATATGTGAAAAAGCCCGGATTGGAAAGTATGTTTTTTTACATAGATTTGAATACTATAGATCGCCCATGGTGCCTTCAAATGTGTATTTTCGCAGTAATTTTCGACCGAGTGAGCACATCACACGACAAAGTGATTTCTTGTAGTGCTTTCAGCGACGATCTCGTTTATAAGCGAATATTACAGAACGTCATCAAAATGTATTATAATCTTAACAATGGACCTTTCCAAGTTTATCAATTCCGTCCATCCTATGACGTCATAATCAACTACGTGACCTATAGAATGACACCACAATCAACGGCGTTATTATGACGTTATGAATGACATAGATAGGTACGTAACGAACGCATAGCTGAAGACGGACTATGCGTTGTTGTACGAATTGTATGTCTTTACTATTTAACAAATATCATGTTGAATATTTTGAAACTAATTTGACTGGACGCTGTCGCTGCCATAGACAGTCAAATTAGTCGCAACATATTCAACAACTTAACTGTATAGTTTTCAGGATATTGATAGTCAGGGCATTCGGGGATCGATCAATCTCAACACGGCGAAGTGTGGATGGGGCATAGCTAGAGGTGGGCGGGGCATAGCCAAAACTGGAAAATTCCATTGTGTTAGTCATTCGAACAAAATAGCAGATTAAATTAGCGAACCCAATTTTACCAGCG
>CM067368.1:88713343-88733343 GCA_034401795.1 Chaetoderma sp. LZ-2023a | reverse complement strand
AATTATATTTGGCAGGAAGCATCCCTATTGCATAGAGATTTCATTTTGTTCAAACGAAGCCGATCTGCCAATTTGTGCGTGTGTGCGTATGGTTATGTGTACGCGCGTGCGTGTAACTGCATACATGCGTGTGTATGTGCGTGTGTGCAGACATGCTGTATCATTCTTCTAATTCGTATTAAAGGTGCATATTCACAGCAAAATTTCGGAAAATAAAGTTGTTTAAATTATACACTTTTAGAGGCTTAATCTGTGAGCCTATATGCAATGAAACAAAATAAATCTTAATATATGATGATTCCATTCCATATAAATTAATATAATTTTTTAAGTTACGAAATTGAAATAGAGGCACGGGCCTCTATTTCAATTTCGCAACTTAGAAAATTATATTAATTTATATGGAATGGAATCATCATATGTTAAGATATATTTAGTTTCATTACGCATAGGTACATAATTTAAGCTTATAAAAGTATGCAATTTTAACAATTTTATTTTCAATCATTCTGGTGTGAATATGCACCTTTAAATGTCTATGTTTGTAGGATTGACGACCTGATCAGATGAGCTTAAATCTGCTTCTCCAGGCTGGTCTGAACACATGTTATAAAGATGCCTCCAAAACGGAAGGACGATAAGCCACCACCTGTAACCGGACCCGGAAGTAAGATCATTGCGCTTCCTCTAGCGCTCCAGAAGCAAATATGGCGCGTTGGCGCTCACACACACACTTACGATTCGGCACCCTTAATCTGTGCACGCTCCCCGTGGAGATATATACAAATGAAGAAGTGTGTGAATTCACAATACAGATCAATGCCGAAAACAACCGAATAAAGAAGCTTCCTAAAGATTTTGCTAATTTTGAGCAGTTACAGAGCATCAATGTTCGGAATAATCTGCTCGGCGCATGTCCGGCGGGCATCGCTAAAATGAACAACTTACGCACCCTGGATACGCGTAATAACAATATTAAGAAACTTACAAATACGCTCCACAAAGCAATTAAGTTGGAGAACATATATAGCGCAAATAACAAAATCAGGTCCTTGCCAAAAACTATTGGTAAAGTACCATCGCTCGCCTATGCAGACTTCTCTAATAATCTCATCAAATCGATAAAGAAACCAATATATGAAACTGCTGCGAACATCGACCTGTCAGGGAATAGACTTACCGACAGACCGGATGCAGCCGTAAAGAAACCGTGAATCAAACAGCTCAATGTCAGCAACAACATGATATCCCATATCCCGGATAACATCGATAACCTGACATGCTTGATCTGGCTTGATCTCTCGGCTAATGAACTGGAGGACATTCCACCACGGCTGGGTTCCGTGAAATACCTGCGCCATATAAACCTGTCGAAAAACAGACTGAAGTTCCTACCTGATCAGAAGTCTGGAGTTTCTTGACGTGTCAAACAATGGGATCCAATCGATACCAGCTGAGATTGCGTCAATGAAGAAGCTATCCCACTTGAATGTTGCACATAACCAGATCGAATCCCTTCCAGCAGGCGCCCAAGAGATGGAAGGCTTGCGTACTCTAGATGTCTCTCACAACGGAATTGGGTCTATGAATTTCGTTACAATGCTAACAGGCCTAGAACATCTGTTTATAATTAATAATGGTATTCACGAGATTCCTGGCAAAATTAGTTCTATGCAGGCCTTAGTGACACTAGATATCAGTGAGAATAACATTGAAGAATTTCCCGAGGCTATCGGTAATGTGCGCACATTAAGTAAACTTCTGGCGGCCAAGAACAAGATTGCCACTCTGCCAGATAGTCTGGGCAAAGAACAACTCATAACTCATCTCGATCTCTCTTATAATCTGTTGACGAACTTACCCAATGATATGCGCAAACTCCGAAACTTGGAAGTGTTGAACATATCTCACAACAGTGTGTCTGCCATGCCGCACTCGATGACATTTGTGTACCAAATCCATGATATGAACATCTCTAACAATAGTATTCATGATCTGTACGTGCCGAAATCTATTGTCACCCTGAATACATCCGGAAATGCGATCACCCCGGCATCAGTCGATCCACGATCCGTACTAAACGTTAGCGGAATAAAAGACTACGTGTGTAACATCACGTCTCTAGAGCTCGCCAATATCCAATTAGACGAGATTCCAGCGAGTGTTTTTTATTTGAGACTTCTCAGTAATTTGAATGTGTCGAATAATAACCTGAAGGCATTAGACTTAAAGGTTTGTAAATTACGTGCTCTACAGACACTGGATGTTAGCGAGAACCAGATCAGAATAATTCCCAGTAATATTCAGAAACTCCAAGATCGGCACACACTGAACTTAGCTGGTAACTGTATCGATGATTTCTTGCCTACACTGACCAGCCTGCACTCCCTCGAAGATTTGAATATGTCATTAATAAGATGACCTCGCTTCCGGAGATCTAGATCTATCAAACAACGAGCTGCTGACCTTTCCCATGTAGCGTATAGATATCCTCGCTTCTCTGCTTAACCTGAACATGTCTCATAACCATATCGACGCCATACCAGTTGATATGCCTTACTTGTATCGGTTGAAATTGCTTAACGCTGCTAGTAACGACCTGTCCGATCTTCCAGCTGGATTTGATAAGATGAAATCTCTTGAAGTGCTTGATCAATCAGACAATATCCTTAGTGGAGTTCCTGAGGCATTTTGCAAACTACCTTCCATAAAACACATCAATCTATCCGATAACCGAATAACGAAGGCCTATCCAAAAGGATTTGATTCATTGAGACACAAATGTAAGATTGAAATAGAGGACCAGACACCGAGCAAAACCCGAGTGTCACGTGACCGCCCGATGACAGCCGAGTCGCAGAGATCAGTGTCCAGCCGAAAATGAAGTCCAAAGATTGCACCAGATGAAAGAAAAAGGGTGCCAAATCCGCGCCTACTACGAAAAAGTAATCCATAGGTACTTTCTGTTGTGATGGTTAGATAGTGGTAATTCAATGACATTTGATGGTCCACGCAGTAATCGAACATAGTCATGCGATATAAACATTTTCTACTACTGTGCTGAAATTATATATATATATATATATAAAAGTGTTGGCATGATAACTTGGTAGTTCTGCTATATGATTCTTTTTTTAGCTGAGAAAAATATAAAATACACTTTAGTACAATTAATATAAATTAGATCTAGTCGAACATATTTTAACTTGTATTCAAATATTGTATTAATTTACATCCTGTGTTAAGTTTGAGCCTGTTATTATCTTAATCATTTGAAGAATACGAGAGAATATGTCGTCTATTCTTTATCGACGGTCAACCTTGTAATGTGCTAAGTATGCTAATGCCGACAAGCTAGCTACAGGAACACAGAATTGAGGAATCTAGTTTTGGCTATGTCCCGTCCATCTTTAGCTAAGCTCCACCCACACTTCGCCGTGTTGGGATCGATCGATCTCTGAACGGCCTGACTATCAATTTCCAGAAAACTTTACAGGGAAGCTGGTGAATATTTTGATAATAATTTGACTAGGCGCTGTTGCTGTCGATGGCAGCAACAGCGCCCAGTCAAATTAGTTTCAAAATATTCAACAGCATGTTTATTAAATGGTGTATATGGGACCCTTTGTGACGTAATGATTATGACGTCATCATGCACGCGCTGAACTGATTACGACGTCATACGTGGTCTGATGATGGATGGATACTCTAGAAAGTTGAATTAAGCGTTCGTGACGAACTTATCTCCGTCATTCATGACATGATTGATTATGACGTCATCCCCTGATAGTGCCATCTGATAGAGACATATGATAGAGCACCCCTGATAGAGCCATCTGATAGCGCCGTCTGATAGAGCGATCTGATAGAGCCATTTAATAGAGCATCTAACAGAGGCCCCGGATAGAGCCCCACTGATAGAGCCATCTGATAGAGCCCCTGATAGAGCATCTGATAGAGCCCCATGATTTATACCCTGATAGGGCCACCTGATAGATCCATCTGATAGAGCATCGGATAGATCCCTAATAGACCCCCTGATAGAGCATCTGATAGAGCGCCTGATAGAGCCCACGATAGACCATCTGATAGAGCCTCTGATAGAGCCATCTGATAGAGCCATATGCTAGAGCAATCTGATAGCGCCCACTGATAGAATCCCCGATAGAGCATCTGGTAGAGCCTCGGATAGATCCCCTGATAGAGCCATCTGCTAGAGCCATCTGATAGAGCTGTCTGATAGAGCCATCTGATAGACATGTCTGATAGCGCCCACTGATAGAATCCCCGATAGAGCATCTGGTAGAGCCTCGGATAGATCCCCTGATAGAGCCATCTGCTAGAGCCATCTGATAGAGCTGTCTGATAGAGCCATCTGATAGACATGTCTGATAGAGCCATCTGATAGAGCTATCTAATAGAGCCCCTGATACAGCCATCTGATAGAGCCCGCTGATAGAGCCATCTGATACAGCCATCTTATAGCGCATCTGATAGAGACCACTGATAGAGCCCATAATAGAGCCATCTGATAGAACCATCTGATAGAGCATCTAATTGAGGCCCCTGATAGAGCCCCTGATAGAGCCATCTGAAAGAGCGACCTGAGAGAGCCGTCTGATAGAGACGTCTCATAGAGCCATCTGAAAGAGCCATCTGATAGAGCTGTCTGATAGAGCCATCTGATAGAGCCATTCGATAGAGCCATCTGATAGAGCATCTGATAGAGCCCCTGATAGAGACATCTGATAGATCCCCCTGATAGAGCCATCTGATAGCGCCGTCTGATAGAGCGATCTGATAGAGCCATCTAATAGAGCATCTGACAGAGGCCCCTAATAGAGCCCCACCGATAGAGCCATCTGATAGAGCCCGTGATAGAGCATCTGATGGATCCCCTTCTATATACCCTGATAGAGCCCTCTGCTAGAGCACCTGATAGAGCCACCTGATAGAGCCGCATGATAGAGCCATCGGGTAGTGCCATCTGATTGAGCCATCTGATAGCGCCGTCTGATAGAGCCCCTGATAGAGCCCCCTGATTAAGCATCTGGTAGAGCCACTGATAGAGCCCCCTGATAGAGCAAGTGATAGAGACCCCGCCCGATAGAGCCCCCTGATAGAGACATCTGATAAAGCCGCCTGACAGAGCCATCTGATAGAGCATCTGATAGAGCTATGTGATAGAGCATCTGATAGAGCACCCCTGATAGCGCCGTCTGATGGAGCGATCTGATAGAGCTGTCTGATAGAGCCATCTGATAGAGCCATCTGATAGAACGCTGATAGAGCCATCTGATAATGCCCCCTGATAGAGCCCCTCATAGAGTCCCTGATAGAGCCATCTGATAGAGCCACTGATAGAGCCATCTGATAGAGCCATCTGATAGAGCCATCTGGTAGAGCCATCTGATAGACCCCCTAATAGAGCAACCTGATAGAGCCATCTGATGGAGCCCCTGATAGAGCCATCTGATAGAGCCCCTGATAGATCCCCCTGATAGAGCCGTCTGATAGAGGCGTCTGATAAAGTTGTCCGATAGAGCCATCTGATAGAACCATCTGATAGAGCATCTGATTGAGGCCCTTGCCACAGCCCCCTGATAGAGCCACCTGAGAGAGCCGTCTGATAGAGCCGACCCATAGAGCCATCTGATAGAACCATCTGATAGAGCATCTGAGAGAGCCCCTGATAGAGTATCTGATAGAGCCCTCTGATAGAGCCCCCTGATAGAGAATATGATAGAGCCATCTGCTAGAGCATCTGATAGAGGCCCCTGATAGAGCCCCACTGATAGAGCCCTCTGGTAGAGCCCCTGATAGAGCCATCTGATGGAGCTGCATGATAGAGGCATCGGATAGTGCCATCTGATAGAGCCATCTGATAGCGCCGTCTGAGAGAGCCCCTAGTAGAGCCCCCTGATAAAGCATCTGACAGAGCAACTGATAGAGCCCCCTGATAGAGCATCTGATAGGGCCGTCCGATAGAGCTGTCAGATAGATCCATCTGATAGAGCCATCTGATAGAGCCATCTGATAGAGCATCTGATAGAGCCCATGATAGAACATCTGATAGAGCCATCTGATTAATCCTTTGATAGAGCCATCTGATAGCGCCATCTAATAGATCCGTCTGCTAGAGCCATCTGATAGAGCCATCTGATAGATCCACCTGATAGAGCCATCTGATAGAGCTTCGGATAGAGCCCCCTAATAGACCCCCCTGATAGAGCATCTGATAGAGCCCCCCCGATGGAGCTATCTGATAGAGCCATCTGTTAGAGCATCTGAGAGCACCCCTTGATAGAGCCCCCGATAAAGCATCTGATAGAGCCCCTGATAGAGCCATCTGATAGATCAATATTCTAGAGCCATCTGATAGAGCCCCGGATAGATCCATCTGATAGAGCCATTTGATAGAGCCACCTGATAGAGCCATCTGATAGAACCCCCTGATAGAGCCCTTGATAGAGCCCTAATAGAGCATCTGATAGAGCCGTGATCGAGCCCATGATAGAGCATCTGATACAGCCCCTGATAGAGCCTGCTGATAGAGCCATCTGATAGATTCCATGATAGAGCCATCTGATAGAGTCATCTGATAGAGCGTCCGATAGAGCCATCTGATAAAGCCATCTGATAGAGTATCTGATAGAGCATCTGATTGAGCCTTCTGATAGAGCCATCTGATAGAGAGTTGGATGACATAATCTTCGGGAAAATAACTGTTGCAGACCCTCTGAACGGATCGGGCCAAAATTTTGGAGATATGTGTAGAGCCTAAACCCACTAAAGTATGTACATGGAAAGTTGATACATAAAAAACATGTCCACCATGAATCAAGCAATAGTTTGGCGGACATGTTGTATTTTCTGTAAATTTCTGAGAAAATTATAATAGACTACTTATTAACTACTGGGCTAATTTTCATAAAACTTGTCTACACCTTCCTCACAGAAATAAGATTGGTAAATTTTTCCAGTGATCATCTTTGTTTTGTTAGGTTGTGCTAGTGGCCAATAATTCCAGCTGAGCCATACAGGCCCCTTGGGCCTCTTGTTTCATCTGTCAGTGAGATTTCGATGATCACCATATGCACTCATTGCACTCTATGGTGTGGCGATTCCCAATGGACCTTTCCAGCTTTAGCTATGCCCCTCCCATCTCTAGCTAAGCTTCACCCACATCTCGCTCGCGTGTGTTGTGATCGATCGATCGATCTCTGAAGTCTCTGACTATCAATTTCCAGATAACAATACACGTAAGCTATTGAATGTTTTGGAACTAATTTAACTGGGCGCTCTTGCTGGCAGCAACAGCATCCAGTCAAAGTAGTTTCAAAATATTCAACTGCATGTTTATTTAATAGTAAAGACATAAAATTCGTACAACGTGTCGGACAATCAAGAGCTAAAAACGGGTCAAATAGAATCATTTATGACGTAATGAATATGACGTCATCCTACACGACACGCAGCTGATTATACCGTCATATTACGTCAGATCGATAGATGGATACTCTGGAAAGATACGCAATCGCGGGCTTCCAAGGTGTATATCAGATAACATATCAGCTGTAATAAGGAATGTCACATAGAATTCAATGTCAAAGTTTTAGCTATGCCCCGCCCATCTCTAGCTAAGCTCCACCCACGCTTTCCCGTGTTGGACTCGATCAAGCCCCACATTCTCTGAATGCTAATTTCCAGGAAAACTAAACAGGTACGCTGTTGAATATTTTGAAACTGATTTAACTGGGTGCTGTTACTTCCTATGGCAGCAACAGCCCCCAGTGAAATTAGTTTCAAAATATTCAACAAAATGTTTATTAAGTAGCAAAGGCATGCGATTCGTACAAAAATGCTTAGTCCGTCCTCAATTAAGCGTTCGTGACAAACTTAGTTACGTCATTCATGACGTAATTAATTATGACGTCGGCATACATGTCACACAGTTGATTGTGACGTCATATTATTGATAGGTAAACTGGAATTCGCCATTGGCTGAGCTCAATAATGTGATCACTTAAGAAGATATGACTGTGCAGACTAGTCATTGGCATAATATGTCAATCACTAAATGTTGCGTCATATCTTTTATATCAGCATCGCTATATGATTATCCTTAGACCATCATCGGTATATTGTTATCCCTATAGCATTATCGTTATGCATTGTAGCTATATCATGATCGGGAATAGGGATACCCTTATCGTTATAGCATTATCGTTATACATTGTAGCTATATCATGATTGGGAATAGGGATACCCTTATCGTTATAGCATTATCGTTATACATTGTAGCTATATCATGATCGGGAATAGGGATACCCTTATCGTTAAGCATTATCGTTATACATTATAGCTATATCATGATCGGGAATAGGGATATCCTTATCGTTATAGCATTATCGTTATTATCATGATCCGCATATCATCTCCTGTATATCATTATATTTATATCATCAGCGTCATATCATGATCGGGATTTCATTATCGTTGCAGCATCATCGTTATTATCATCGGAATATCATAATCGTTAAATCATTATCGATGTATCATTATCAGTATGCCATTACCGGTTGCATCGACATCGCATCGTCGTTATGCCGCTATAGCGTTATATCATTATGCTATCATTATCGTTATATCATTATAATATCATTATCGTTATATCATTATAATATCATTATCGTTATATCAGTATAATATCATTATCGTTATATCATTTTCGTTATATCATTATTGTTATATCATTATAATATCATTATCGTTACATCATTATCGTTATATCATTATCGTTATATCATTATCGTTGTATCATCCTAGGCATGTCATAATCCTCCGTATATCAGGCATATCATCGTCGGCATACGATTATTATTATTATTATTATTATTATTATTATTATTATTATTATTATTATTATTATTATTATTATTATTATTATTATTATTATTATTATTATTATTATTATTATTATTATTATTATGCCAATATGATTGCACCCTTATCATTACATCATCAACATTACATCATTATCGGTACAACTTGCCATCGTCTTTATGCCAACAATATTCTGTCATCATCGATGCATCTATCGTTCTATCGTCATTGCATGGACTGAATGAGTGGTCACATGTAAAAGGGTGATGAAAGGTTTGCTATACTTGCCACGCGGACAAACAAACTACTCGCAACATGTTGTTGGTTGGAAAATCTGGGTAAAAATATAGTATTTTTCGGTTTTCCAGTCAACAGTTCTTTATGGAACCAACTTGTTGTTTCGGAATGACACATGTGCCAACTTGATGTTAGCAACTGGTTTGCTTTCAGCCATATTATCCACACTGCGGTAAAGGCAATATGCTGAGCACCTGAAATGGGAAGGCAAAAAAAACCCACAGACGAGTATGTACATCACTACAATCCGTTGATCTACCTCTAAGTTTACCTTCCAGCTACTCGCCCGCCCTGATAACTGATGATGTAGATTAGAGTGCTATGTCAGAAGAGAACAACTTCGTCATACGGCTTCTCTCTCAAAATGTAATCTATTTTCATCCAGTTGACAGAATTGTCAAGATACGGGAATTTGTACAGCATCATAGTGAAAGTGTATGTCAAACGATATCGTTGATAAATCTTTAAGGAGTTTTATTATCTGATCAAGCTAAAGTCATGAAGCTACAATTTGAGTAAAATCGGATCAGAAGTTTTAAAGAGACTGTCTGAGACAGACGAATAACCTGACATAGATACAAAATAACATATCCTATTACGGATAATTAAAGGGCGTAGCCCCTTCCCACCCGGAACACCAGGTTTTGAGTAAAGAATGGTTTCTTTATAATCATATCAATACCAGACACTGGCTACCGTCTATTAATGCTTGCTTACATTTGAAACATTCAGTAGCGGTAGTCTTCTAACGGATTCCCTGGAAATGAAACTTTCCAGTTTTAGCTATGCCCCGCCCATCTCTAGCTAAGCTCCACCCATACCTCGCTCGTGTTGGGGTCGATCGATCACTGAACTCTCTGACTATTAATTTCCAAAAAACTGTAAGCTGTTAAATATCTTGAAACTAATTTGACTGGGCGCCGTTACTGCCTACGGTAACAACAGCGCCCAGTTAAATTAGTTTCAAAATATTCAGCAGAATGTTTAATAAATGGTGAAGACATACAATTTGTACAACGTGTCTGACTATTAAGCTTTTAAACGGACTAAATCAGGTCAGTCATGCTATAATTGATTATGACGTCATGATACACATCACATAGTTGATTATGACGTGGATGAAGATACAATTAATGAAGGACCAAATAGATCAGCGTTGACTTAAATCTGGACATACTACTGGCCATTGCCTTTACGCATCTCTGTTAATACTATTCACAAGCAAAGCTGATTGTTATTTATAATCCATGTGCCATTCAGACTGACGATGATATAAACTGACATCTCTCTTCGTTCCTGTCCTGATTAATCTGTCAGATATTACCAAACAGTGACAGTGATATCATCAATGTTTCTAAGTTACTATGATCTACGACAGATTTGTGCTCTTCACGTATCGGCTTCTCTCGTCAAGCTGGTCACCTTGAAGATTCTGGCTGAATAATGCGATGATATTCAAATTAGATGCTCTTAAAGTTCTCGTGCCCCATTAAATATAGACATCTTTGCACGACATATGAGATGCCTGTTGATTTCTGTTTAATTTACTAATGCTGATTAGTTTTACTAATGATGATTATTTTAGAATATAGAGACTTGAAAGCTGTTGCTGCAGTAAATTTCATTCAAATTAGTATCGAATATGTAGCAGGTAGTAACCGCATTACCTAATAGTTATTCTGACACTAATTGGAGTGAATGATGTTGTGGTCATTCATAGCAACAACTTTCACGCAAATTATTGTCAAAGTATATAAAAGCTTTCTCCTATTTTCTCCTGGAAATGGATACACTGGCACTGAACAGTATTGAAATATATGCTGTGGAATGTCCTGCCGTGAATGCGCCCTAGGTGCCTGCTTACCCCTCCAGAGCTGGAGGACAAATACCCATTTGCACGTGCAGGCGAGTTAGTTTTTGTGTGAGAAATTCTGGCCAGCGCAGACAATAGACTAAACAAATATGGCGTCCAATAGTTAGAACGATTATGGAGTCATGGCATTACATGCTGGGTAGCATTGCACGCTGGTAGCATAGATAGCATGCTTGGTAAATTGAACAGAAATCAACAGACACCTAATATTGCGTGAAAACGTGTCTATATTTAATGGAACACGAGAACTTTAAGCGCTCATCCAGGAATTCGCTCAAGTTAATATTTAATGCTGCTACAACAACGACACCACAGGGCGGTACTTGGATTATTTGATAGGCCATCTCCCAACACAGGCATCCAATATGTCATGTATGTATATGACGTCGTAATCAAATACGTCACAGGTAGACTGACGTCACAATTAAAATCATGAATGGCGTATCTACGTCCGTCAGGAACGCTTAATAGTCCGTCAGGTATATGAATTGTATGTCTTTGCTACTGCGTGCAGTCAAAAAAGTTTCAAAAGTTTTTCAGAAAATTGAGATTTAGGGAGTTCAGGGTTCGATCAATCCCAACATGGGCAAAAAGTGGGTGGAGCTTAGCTAGAGATGGGCGTGGCAAATCTAAGAGTGGATTCATCCATTGATCGCCTGCATTACGATGGATGTCGATAATAGTGCATGGTCCTGAGGTACGAAAGAGCCATATGATAGAGCCATCTGATAGAGCATCTGATAGAGCCATCTTATAGAGCATGTGATAGAGCATCTGATAGAGCATCTGATAGAGCCATCTGATAGAGACGTCTGATAGAGCCATCTGATAGAGACTTCTGATAGAGCCCCCAGATAGATCCATCTGCTAGAGCCCATGAGAGAGCCATCTGATAGAGCCATCTGATAGAGCCACCTGATAGAGCCGTCTGATAGAGCCATCTGATGGAGCCATCTGATAGAGCATCTGATATAGCCCCTTGATAGAGCCCCCTGATAGAGACAACAGATAGAGAATCTGATAGAGACCTCTGAACCCCCCCCCCCTGATAGAGTCATCTGATAGAGCCTCTTGATAGAGCATCTGATAGAGCCATCAGATAGAGCCATCTGATAGAACATCTAACAGAGCCCCCTGATAGAGTCCCCTGATATAGCATCTGATAGATCCCCGGATAGAGCATCTGATAGAGCCACTGATAGAGCCCCCTGATGGCGCCATCTGATAGAGCCCCTGATAGAGCGCCCTGATAGAGCCATTTGATAGAGCATCTGATATAGTCCCCTGATAGAGGCCCCTGATTGAGCGTCTGATAGAGCCCCTGATAGAGCATCTGATAGTGCCATCTGATAGATCCATCTGATAGAGCATCTGATAGAGCCATCTGATAGAGCTGTGTGATAAAGCCGTCAGATAGAGCCTTCTGATTGATCCATCTGTTAGAGCATCTGATAGAGCCATCTGATAGAGCTGTGCGATAGAGCCATCTGATAGAGCCATCTGATAGTGCCATCTGATAGATCCATCAGATAGAGCCATCTCTAGAGCATCTGATAGAGCATCTGATAAACTCCCTGATAGAGCCCCTGATTGAGCATCAGATAGAGCCCCTTGTAGAGTCATCTGATAGAGCCGTCTGATAGAGCCATCTTATAGAGCACCTGGTAGAGCATCTGATAGATCCCCCGATAGAGCCCCTGATAGAGACCTCTGATAGAGTCGTCTGATAGAGCGAGCTGATAGAGCAATCTGATAGAGAATCTGATAGAGGCCCCTGATAGAGCCCCTTGACAGAACCATCTGATAGAGCCCTGATAGAGTCATCTGATACAGCCACTGATAGAGCCATCTGATAAAACCGTCCGATAGAGCCATCTGATAGAGCCATCTGATAGAGCATCTAATAGAGCATCTGATAAACCCCATGATAGAGCCCCTGATTGAGCATCAGATAGAGCCCCTGGTAGAGTCATCTGATAGAGCCATCTGATAGAGCCATCTTATAGAGCACCTGATAGAGCATCTGATAGATCCCCCGATAGAGCCCCTGATAGAGACCTCTGATAGAGCCCTGATAGAGTCATCTCATAGAGCCGCATAATAGAGCCATTGGATAGAGCCATCTGATAGAGCGATGTGATAGCGCCATCTGATAAAGACCCTGATAGAGCCCTCTGATAGCGTATCTAAGAGAGCCTCCTGAGAGAGCCATTTGATAGAGCATCGGATAGAGGCCCCTGATAGTTGCCACTGATAAACAATCTGATAGAGCTCCCTGATAGAGCATCTGATGGAGCCTCTGATGGAGCCACGGGAACGAGCCATCTGATAGAGCCCCCCCCCCCTGATAGAGCCATCTGATGGAGCTTCTGATAGCGCCCCCCGATAGAGCCCCCGATAGAGCATCTGATAGAGCCCCTGATAGAGCCATCTGATAGAGACATATGCTAGAGCCATCTGATAGAGCCCCTGATAGATCCCCCTGATAGAGCCATCTGATAGAGCCATCTGACAGAGCTGTCTGATAGAGGATCTGATAGAGTCCCCGCACGATAGAGACCGTGATAGAGCCATCTGATAGAGCCGCCAGACAGAGCCATCTGATAGAGCATCATATATAGGCCCATGATAGAGCCCACTGATAAACCATCTGACAGAGCCCACTGATAGAACATCTGATGGAGCCTCTGATAGAGCCACGTGAACGATCCATCTGATAGAGCCCCCCTGATAGAGCCATCTGATGGAGCTTCTGATAGGGCCCTCTGATAGAGCCCCGATAGATCATCTGATAGAGCTCCCTGATAGCGCCATCTGATAGAGTCATATGCTAGAGCCATCTGATAGAGCCCCTGATAGATCCCCCTGATAGAGCCATCTGATAGAGCCATCTGATAGAGCTGTCTGACAGAGGATCTGATAGAGTCCCCGTCAGATAGAGACCCTGATAGAGCCATCTGATAGAGCCGCCGGACAGAGCCATCTGATAGAGCCATATGATAGAGCTGTCTGATAGAGCTCCCTGATAGTGCCATCTGATAGAGTCATATGCTAGAGCCATCTGATAAAGCCCCTGATAGATCCCCCTGATAGAGCCATCTGATAGAGCCATCTGACGGAGCTGTCTGACAGAGGGTCTGATAGAGTCCCCGCCCGATAGAGACCCTGATAGAGCCATCTGATAGAGCCGCCAGACAGAGCCATCTGATAGAGCATCGGATAGAGGCATCTGATAGAGCCCACTGATAAATCATCTGATAGAGCCCCCTGATAGAGCATATGATGGAGCCTCTGATAGAGCCACGTGAACGACTCATCTGATAGAGGCCCCCCCTGATAGAGCCATCTGATGGAGCTTCTGATAGCGCCCCTGATAGAGCGCACGATAGAGCAACTGATAGAGCCCCTCATATAGCCATCTGATAGAGTCATATGCTAAAGCCATCTGATAGAGCCCCTGATAGAGCGCACGATAGAGCAACTGATAGAGCCCCTCATATAGCCATCTGATAGAGTCATATGCTAAAGCCATCTGATAGAGCCCCTGATAAATCCCCGTGATAGAGCCATCTGATAGAGCTGTCTGATAGAGGAATCTGATAGAGTCATCTGATAGAGACCCATGATAGAGCCATCTGATAGAGTCATATGCTAGAGCCATCTGATAGAGCCCCTGATAGATCCCCCTGATAGAGCCATCTGATAGAGCCATCTGATAGAGCCGTCTGATAGAGGCATCTGATAGAGCCATCTGATAGAGCCCCCTGATCGAGCATCTGACACAGCCATCTGATAGTGCCATCTGATAGATCCATCTGATAGAGCATCTGATAGAGCCATCTGATAGAGCTGTGTGATAAAGCCGTCAGATTGAGCCATCTGATAGATCCATCTGTTAGAGCATCTGATAGAGCCATCTGATAGAGCTGTGCGATAGAGCCATCTGATAGAGCCATCTGATAGTGCCATCTGATAGATCCATCAGATAGAGCCATCTCTAGAGCATCTGATAGAGCATCTGATAAACTCCCTTATAGAGCCCCTGATTGAGCATCAGATAGAGCCCCTTGTAGAGTCATCTGATAGAGCCGTCTGATAGAGCCATCTTATAGAGCACCTGGTAGAGCATCTGATAGATCCCCCGATAGAGCCCCTGATAGAGACCTCTGATAGAGTCGTCTGATAGAGCGAGCTGATAGAGCAATCTGATAGAGAATCTGATAGAGGCCCCTGATATAGCCCCTTGACAGAACCATCTGATAGAGCCCTGATAGAGCCATCTGATACAGCCACTGATAGAGCCATCTGATAAAACCGTCCGATAGAGCCATCTGATAGAGCCATCTGATAGAGCATCTAATAGAGCATCTGATAAACCCCCTGATAGAGCCCCTGATTGAGCATCAGATAGAGCCCCTGGTAGAGTCATCTGATAGAGCCATCTGATAGAGCCATCTTATAGAGCACCTGATAGAGCATCTGATAGATCCCCCGATAGAGCCCCTGATAGAGACCTCTGATAGAGCCCTGATAGAGTCATCTCATAGAGCCGCATAATAGAGCCATTGGATAGAGCCATCTGATAGAGCGATGTGATAGCGCCATCTGATAAAGACCCTGATAGAGCCCTCTGATAGCGTATCTGAGAGAGCCTCCTGAGAGAGCCATCTGATAGAGCATCGGATAGAGGCCCCTGATAGTTGCCACTGATAAACCATCTGATAGAGCTCCCTGATAGAGCATCTGATGGAGCCTCTGATGGAGCCACGTGAACGAGCAATCTGATAGAGCCCCCCCCCCTGATAGAGCCATCTGATGGAGCTTCTGATAGCGCCCCCTGACAGAGCCCCCGATAGAGCATCTGATAGAGCCCCTGCCCTGATAGAGCCATCTGATAGATCCCCCTGATAGAGCCATCTGATAGAGCCATCTGACAGAGCTGTCTGATAGAGGATCTGATAGAGTCCCCGCACGATAGAGACCGTGATAGAGCCATCTGATAGAGCCGCCAGACAGAGCCATCTGATAGAGCATCAGATATAGGCCCCTGATAGAGCCCACTGATAAACCATCTGACAGAGCCCACTGATAGAACATCTGATGGAGCCTCTGATAGAGCCACGTGAACGATCCATCTGATAGAGCCCCCCCTGATAGAGCCATCTGATGGAGCTTCTGATAGCGCCCTCTGATAGAGCCCCGATAGATCATCTGATAGAGCTCCCTGATAGCGCCATCTGATAGAGTCATATGCTAGAGCCATCTGATAGAGCCCCTGATAGATCCCCCTGATAGAGCCATCTGATAGAGCCATCTGATAGAGCTGTCTGACAGAGGATCTGATAGAATCCCCGTCCGATAGAGACCCTGATAGAGCCATCTGATAGAGCCGCCGGACAGAGCCATCTGATAGAGCCATATGATAGAGCTGTCTGATAGAGCTCCCTGATAGTGCCATCTGATAGACTCATATGCTAGAGCCATCTGATAAAGCCCCTGATAGATCCCCCTGATAGAGCCATCTGATAGAGCCATCTGACGGAGCTGTCTGACAGAGGGTCTGATAGAGTCCCCGCCCGATAGAGACCCTGATAGAGCCATCTGATAGAGCCGCCAGACAGAGCCATCTGATAGAGCATCGGATAGAGGCATCTGATAGAGCCCCCTGATAGAGCATATGATGGAGCCTCTGATAGAGCCACGTGAACGACTCATCTGATAGAGGCCCCCCCTGATAGAGCCATCTGATGGAGCTTCTGATAGCGCCCCTGATAGAGCGCACGATAGAGCAACTGATAGAGCCCCTCATATAGCCATCTGATAGAGTCATATGCTAAAGCCATCTGATAGAGCCCCTGATAGATCCCCGTAATAGAGCCATCTGATAGAGCTGTCTGATAGAGGAATCTGATAGAGTCATCTGATAGAGACCCATGATAGAGCCATCTGATAGAGTCATATGCTAGAGCCATCTGATAGAGCCCCTGATAGATCCCCCTGATAGAGCCATCTGATAGAGCCATCTGATAGAGCCGTCTGATAGAGGCATCTGATAGAGCCATCTGATAGAGCCCCCTGATCGAGCATCTGACACAGCCATCTGATAGTGCCATCGGATAGAGCCATCTGATAGAGCCCCCGATAGAACATCTGATAGAGCTGTCTGATAGAGCCATCTGATAGAGCCATCTGATAGAGCATCTGATAGACCCGCTGATAGAACCCCTGATAGAGTCATCTGATAGAGCCCCCTGATATAGCCATCTGATAGAGTTATCTGATAGAACCATTTGATACAGTCAACTGATAGAGACATCTTATAGAGTATCTGATAGAGGCCACTGATAGAGCCATCTTATAGAGCCCCCTGATCGAGCCATCTGACACAGCCATCTGATAGTGCCATCGGATAGAGCCATCTGATAGAGCCCCCGATAGAACATCTGATAGAGCCCCCTGATAGAGGTATCTAAGTATTTAAAAACGCCGACCCAGGTATTTACATAGTTACCTATGCATACCTGCCAGTCTGCAAACTTCCGTCAAACCTCCTATGTGTGAGTGAGTGAGTGAGTGAGTGAGTGAGTGAGTGAGTGAGTGAGTGAGTGAGTGAGTGAGTGAGTGAGTGAGTGAGTGAGTGAGTGAGTGAGTGAGTGAGTGAGTGAGTGAGTGAGTGAGTGAGTGAGTGAGTGAGTGAGTGAGTGAGTGAGTGAGTGAGTGAGTGAGTGAGTGAGTGAGTGAGTGAGTGAGTGAGTGAGTGAGTGAGTGAGTGAGTGAGTGAGTGAGAGTGAGTGAGTGAGTGAGTGAGTGAGTGAGTGAGTGAGTGAGTGAGTGAGCGAGCGAGCGAGCGAGCGAGCGGGCGGGTGGGTGGGTGGGTGGGTGGGTGGGTGAGTGTGTGAGGGAGTGAGTGAGTGAGGGAGTGAGTGAGTGAGTGAGCGAGCGAGCGAGCGAGCGAGTGAGTGAGTGAGTGAGTGAGTGAGTGAGTGAGTGAGTGGGTGGGTGGGTGGGTGGGTGGGTGGGTGGGTGGGTGTGTGAGTGAGTGAGTGAGTGAGTGTGTTATGCTTTTTTGTTTATTCCGAACGGGTGAATCGTTTTGAGTTCTTTGATCCAGTAGTGTTCTCTGTTTAATCGTAGTTTTTTGTTATCTGTAAAAATTCTTTCAATTGGTCTTATCGTGATGTCTTTCATAGAATGTCTTGGTTGGTTGAAATGCCATGAGATTCTCGTGTCTGTTTGGTGTCAGATTGCATGGATATGTTGTGTGAGTCGTTTGCTGAGTGTTTGACTTGTTTCTCCTATGTATTGAGAGCTGCATTGTTTGCATTCTATGAGGTAAATAATGTTGGTGGTATTGCAGCTCATGTGTGTGTTGATTTTGTAGTCTTTACCACTGACGTAACTAGTGAATTTGTCAGCAGTGTTCATGTATTGTTTGCATGTGATGCAATTGCTGTTGTTGCATTGTTGGAGTGTCCCTACTATGTCGTGAGTGTCATCTGGTGTCGGTACGATCTTATTGTTAGCATCTGGATTTTTTATTTTAATTAGGCTAGAGTGGACTAGGTGGTCCCTAATGCTTTTATTTTTCTTGAATGCTACTACTGGGTAGTTGGGAAAAATTGGTGCTAAGATTGGTGAAGACAAGATGTACTTTTCCCAGTAGGTCCGAATGGATTTGCCTATGTGTTCTAATGATGGGTGGTATTGTAGTATGCAAGCCGGCCTAGGCTGTTTTTGTGTGGGTTGTTTGTAAAGAATGTCTTTTCTCTGTGTGTCTCGGTTTTTTCTATGATGGCTTTAATTTCTGTCTCTTTGTATCCTCGGTGGATGAATGCATCTGTGAGTTCCTGTGTGCGTTGTTTTAATCTAGTGGGATTTGTGATGATGCGTTTGTATCTTAATGCTTGGCTGTAGATTATGGAATGTTTTGTGTTTTTAGGGTGGCTTGATTGTTTGTGAAGATACTGTTGTTTGTCTGTAGGTTTTCTGTATAGGTCCAATTTAAGCTTGTTATCTTCTTTGTATACCATTGTGTCCAAAAATGGGATTTTTTCTGTTGAATATTCCAAGTCAAATTTTATTGTGGGATGCTCTTTATTCATGTGTGCGTGAAATTCAAGTAGTTCGTTCTCACTGGTGTTCCAAATGAAAAATATGTCATTTATGTATCTAACTAAGTGAGATGGAGTGCTGCCCATCCATGTTGATAACATTCTGCTTACTATGGTGTACACGTAAATGTTAGCATATTTGACAGCAAACTTGGCTCCCATGGCTGTTCCATGTGTTTGTATGTAGTAGTCTTCATTGAATTGGAAGCTGTTTTTTGTAAGAATGTATCTCATTATTTGGGCCAATTCGTCTGGGTAGATGTGTGCAGGTGTGTGGTTATTGTTGTTTGTGTTTGTTTTTTCAAGTGTATGTCTGTAATGTTCTGTGACAATCTGTATGCCTTCTTCGTGTGGGATGTTTGTGTATAGTGATCTGACATCCATTGTGCATAGGATTGAGCCAGCATCCACTGTAGTGTTTTCTATATGTTGGATGAATGCAGTGGTGTCTCGTAGTAGATTTGGGATATCATTTTCCGTGTCTTTTAGTAGGTGGTCTGTGAATTCATTAATGCGTGACGTGGGGCCATCGCAGTTGGATACAATCGGGCGTCCGGGTGGTGGTATTTTGCCTTTGTGTATCTTAGGGTTAATGTAGATGCGTGGAGTTCTGACTTTGAATTCGGTGAGATATCTGTGTGTCTGTCCTGTGATGGCTCCGGTGATTAGAAGTTCGTTAATGTATGCATCTATGGTGTCTTTAAATTCTAAAGTGGGATTTTCACTGAGTTTGGTGTAGTATGCGACATCTGTAAGTTGTCTGTGTACTTCTGCAATGTAGTCTGTTTTGTTGAGAATGACTATTGCGGAGCCTTTGTCTGCTGGTCTGATGA
>CM067368.1:88474391-88707843 GCA_034401795.1 Chaetoderma sp. LZ-2023a | reverse complement strand
GCATGACACGTGTGTTTAATGGAGGAAGCCTGTTTTAGCTATGCCCTGCCCACCTTTATCTAAGCTCCACCCACACTTAGCCATGTTGGGATCGATCGATCGTTGAACTGCCTAACTATCAATTTCCAGAAAACCATATAGGCATGGTGTTGAATATTTTGAAATAATTTGACTGTGTACTTTCGCTGCCTCTGGCAGCAACAGCATCTTGTCAAAATAGTTTCAAAATATTCAACATCATGTTTATGAAATAGTAAAGATATACAATTCGTAGAACAACAAAAGATTTTACTTTTCCTACATGGTATGCGTCCATGATTTGGATGGCCATTTTCTTTAGTTTCATGCTTTGTCGATATGTATATATGGGTGAGCCTGTTTTGCATTCATTCATAAAGGGATCATTAATTTTTAGTTAGCTGTCACCTATTTGGCGTAGTTTGTCAAGGAGTTTCTTTTCCTCATGTATGAAGTCCACATCGTTGGCATATTCCATTTCTAGCAACATAACCAGTATGGTCATAGGGGGTGTTTGGTTTGGGGCATTTCCCCACAGAGATTTCAATGCAGCAGCAATGTAACATGCGAAAAGCATAGGGAATAGAGACATCTCCCTGTCGGGAGGCGATTGCTGTCTCAAACTCTGCAGAATTCACTAACTTGACTCGTACACTCAGCTTGGTGTCTACAAGTAGGAATCTCATTAGACATAGCTCATATTCAATGCAGCTGACCTGGCGCAGTACATCTAGGATCGTTACGTGTTTAATTGTGACAAAGGCTCGCAACATGTCAATGCCAATATTGTGAAAACTCCAGTGTTTGGAGCACAATGGGCCGCACATTTGCTGAAGGGCTGGGTGGGTTTTTGGGCTTGGGTAGCATGGTATGGGTGTTTTGGCCTACATCATCGATGGGAAGGTGATGCATACAAACTGAATTGTTTTGGTGCGTTTTGAGATAATGTCACTTGTGTATTTCAATAGTTAATTGCTTATGTCATCAGGTCCGGATATATGTTCATTTTCTATATGTTGTTTGTACATTAGGTAGAGATGGTTAATCTGAGGCGTGTAATGACTGGGTTATGGTCAGAATTGAGGTCTGACCCTCCAAAGGAACGAGCATTCCGAAGTAGGGGTTTTGATTCTGTTTTGCATAGTATTGAACAGGACAGTGTGCGATTGGAACTAAGGAATGCCACCAGTGCCTCTCCGTTGCTGTTGTGCGTGCGGTCTCCGCACGACGGCATACACAAGCCAAGTCCTGGATTCTCGTTAGCATTGTTGTGTTTACCCAGATTGGAGTTGAAATCTCTATACATGCACAATTGCCAGCTGGCTTTGATTGTAATACCTGATCTCAGTTCCGCATAGAAGGATTCTAATATTGATGGATTCGCTTTGGCTTTTTAAGTGGTTGGGCCATTAGCATAGACTATGCGACACTTAGTGGTGGTGCGTTTTCACGTTGCTATATAGTCAGTTCGATGAATACACGGAAATCACTAATGTTTCCAAAACGAATAACATAGTTCAAGACCATTGGCCCGATTACGAAGTCTAAACCCTGGTATGTGGGCTGTTTTTGTTCCATGAGTAGTAGCTTATGGCCTGTCTGTAGTTGCTGCTCTGAGTGTTTAGCTACTTTAGTCTCTTGAATGAATGTGATATCGATGTTATAGCGTTCACAGTCTGTACCTAAGGTTTGCGTTTTTGATGTTGCCGCAATTATATCTGTGATGATTCTAAGAATAATTTAGCCGGAAGATATTGCTAATGAGACAGCAGCGGCATTGCGTGCCCGCTCCACGGGCACGCTTCTATTTATTGCTGTCTAGAATTGCCTATAGGCGCGGCCATTTCGCTCAGGGTATTGTGGGACTATGTCTCGCGAGATCTCCATCGATACGCGATCTAATAATTCTCGGCGCGGAGACACGGCTCTATCTTTAGATTGCTGGATATCACATAATTATTATCTTCATGCGCGTGATTCATGGCGAGTTCTCTTATTTGTTCTGGTCCGACTGTAATAGAGTTTGCGCGGCGATGACCGCTTAATTATTTTAATAAACAGCCAACGGAACCCTAAATAACTACTATAAATAAGTATTCTTCTTTTGCTGGAGGACAGCGTACAAAACGTTTATCATTCCTACTGCATATGAAAGTACTCAAGCACACGCCCACTCGCGGCGTCTCTTATATGTCCACTTTAGCACTCTATCAAACTGACCACAAATGGCTTCTTGCAGTGATCGTGAGAAATGTCCATTTGCATTAGCTACTCGCCGGAGAACTTGAAAGTTTACCACTGGAATGACTGGTTGGATAACCGATCCTATAATTCCAGTAGTAAATTGCAAAAGAAAAACCACAATGGTCTCTTGGACGGCAATTAGACACATGACATTTTCTATGATAATGGATTTTTCTGATCTGTTTCTGCAGTATATGACGTCATAATTATTTAGGTCAGATGTAGCTGGACGTCACAATCAAAATGTTTAATGAATGACGTGTCTAGCTCCACCAGGAACATTGAATAGCCAGTCAAGTATGTGAATTGCACGTCTTTACTATTTAATCAACATGCTGTTGAATATTTTGAAACTAATTTGACTAGACGCTGTTCGAATTGTATGTCTTTGCTATTTATTCAACAGTCACTTTCTATGATAATGGCTGGATTCGATCTGTAGCTGAAGGATATGACGTCATAATCAATTACGTCATATACAGGCTGACGTCACAATCCAAAATGTAAAAAAGGGGTGGAGCTTGGCAAAAATAGGTGAGGCATACCTAGAAATGGATCTCTCTATTGAAATTGCCATGAGCAAATTAAGCATTACATGGCTAATACCACTTGGTAATGCGTGGCCCACACAATTTGGACCACTTGTATTAAGAGACCACCCATATTTATAGGTCACATATTTTAACAAGGCCAATCATAGATTGTTGCCCTGAATACAATATACTCGTCATCTGACGGAGGGAGGATAATTAATACCACTTGCTAATGGGCATTTTCATGTTGTCTATCCTTCATATTACATCATATGATGTCATAATCAACGACGTGACGTATAGGATGACGTCATAATCATGACGTCATGACTGACTCGATTTAGTCCGTCTTAAATGTTTAATAATCCGACACGTTGTACGAATTGTATGTCTTTGCTATTTACAAAACATGCTGGTGAATATTTTGAAACTAATTTGACTGGGCGATGTTACTGCCACAAGCAGCAACAGCACCCAGTCAAATTGGTTTCAAAATACTCTACACCTTACCCGTATAGTTTTCTGGAAATTGATAGTCAAGAAGCTCAGAGATCCATCGATACCAACATGAGCGCGGTATTAATGTATTAATATACCATCCGGATTCAGTGACCGATTGACTAACGTTAGGCCTATGGATGTCATTTCAAGCAACCGCCACCAAGATGTGACTTACTTGGGCACAATTGTGTGTTTTTCTAACAAAATCCTTTAGAATGTTTAACACCGAAATTTCAATATCTCAGATAAAGACAACTATACGAATATCTTTTTAATACTTTGACTAGTAGCCCACCCCACCCTACCCACCTACTTGTTGCTATCATGGACCCGTATTAAGTATTGCAACGACAACGACTGCCCATGTAAGCCTATCATCTTCTCTTATTGTATTTTAACCCTTTCATGAGGAGGCTGCCAAAACCGGCCTCTACAGTGATCTTGAGGATGTTAATTTGCAGGTCAAGAGAAGACAGTTTTTGAAAATTTATCACTGATATGACTGGCTCGATAATTGAGACAGTCATTCCAATAGTAACTCTTCAAAACAGTCGTCTATTGGCCAGCAAATAGGCACTCAATAAGCACATTTTTTTCTTTATATTCTTGACTCAATTTAGGTAATACAGGGTTAATAAATTATGAGGACGACGATGATGTACCATGTCTGTTTATCCTTTCCCGTATTGTATTATAGTACGATTCACATGCGTTGCATTCGAGATAGGGTAAAATTACAAAATTACAGACTTGTTACGAACAGTCTTGAGGCGTACTATGTGTGTGGTAAATTTCAAAAGAAAAACATGCATAATAATATTGTAGAGGGCGAAAAAGTAGACAGAGTTCGCTAACAATAATGGATTCATCTAAAATTAAAGGCTTGGCTTCTTCGAAACTACACCTCTAATGTAATGATCGGTCATCTTCTTACGTTATCACAACGACTAGACTGTTACACAGACTCAACTTCTGATATCAGACAGACCTGGACCCAGTCTATCTCCGTAGCGGACTGTAAAAGCAACACTGTGGATCTTGATATCACTACGTCAATGGCTACTCAATAGGCCCCTACATACGAGATACATTTCTCGATCTCGTATCGAAAGAGAACTCACGGGATACGAATGAATAATGGATGTGTGATTATCAGTAGTATCCTTTTGGCTTTAATCCATCCGTGGGAATAAATCCATGTAGGGTCAATGCAATTATGTAGCAGTATTGATAGACTACCAAGGTTCCAAATTTCCAGTCAAAACTGCTGTCAATAATATTGTAGCAGATTTTTGAATACAGAAATCAACCGAAAGTATAGGCCTATGCATGCGCTAAGTTAAGAACGTCTACAGGAAATTCGGCAACAGAATTTCAACCATATAGTTAGATAGGTATATCAATACGCTAGTGAAGTAACGGATTGAGGTTAAAAAATCTTTTACCATGAAGTAATTTCGTAGTGCACAATTTCATACCGAAAATTTGCTAAATCTCCGGTGATTCACAGTTTTCAGTGACCTATTATCTGTAGTATGTTTTAGCCCCATAATTTCACCTACATAGACTTGGTTTAAACAGAATTTTATTTTGTTCAATGGGAGCACAGTAAGACATAAGTCTTATACAAGTGTCTCCCATACATACAAATACAATACATTAATAAATACATCAAGGTGGGGTATAATAAAACATAATTAAATAGTAACGTATGTATAACTGGTTAAATGATAATTTATATCAACCACTGATTTCAATTGTCTAGGTAGTTCGCACGCTTACGTATGTGTACGTGAATATGTGCGTGTGCGCGTACGTATTGGCGTGCGTGTGTGCATAATGCGAGAGAGAGAGAGAGAGAGAGAGAGAGAGAGAGAGAGAGAGAGAGAGAGAGAGAGTGGGAGAGAGAGAGCGGGGGGAGCGGGAGAGAGAGAGAGAGAGAAGGAGAGAGCGGGGAAGAGAGAGAGAGAGAGAGAGAGGGGGAGGGAGGGAGGGAGGGAGGGAAGTAGAGAGCGAGAGAGAGAGAAGAGAGCGAGAGAGGTTGAGATGGAGTGTGTATGTGTGTGGGGTGGGGGAGAGTTAGGGAAAGAGAGACAAAAAGAGAGGAGAGGAGAATATGAGAAACAGGGTATAAACTAAGAATTTGACAAGAGTGAGAAAGGTAAGGTGAGGAGCTCTTAATGCTGCGTTCACCATGCTTGTATATGTTGGGCTGTTTGCATTTCGCTCTTATAGATGCGAATTTAACAAATAGGAAGTTACTTAAAGCGGTTGGTATTGACTATGTATTGGCATACGGCGTTACATATTGTAATATTCTTTTCCAAGTCGACATTGTTAATGCCGTATAGAAGTTGATTAGCTGTCAGTGTGGCAAGAGAGATATTCTTTAGGACGAGCTGATTTTGGAGAGAGACTCTTTGGTCGTTAAAAATAGGGCAGTGGAGGAGATAGTGATTTGTGGATTCATCTTTGTATCCACATGGGCAGCTAGCTGAGTCTGACAGAAAACTTTCAAATAGATGCCGATTTAAATTACTACAGTCATTGCGAAGCCTACATATGATTACATTAGCTAACCTCTGGCCGACAAAATATCAGGGAGGAGGCGGTCGTATAGGCGACATGGCTTTAAGTTTGCTCTTGAATTCCGTGAGAGTAACGGAACACGTGACCGGCGCTGGGAGAGTATTCCATGCGCGGACTGTTGCTGAAAAAAAAGGATCCTCGGAAGAGCTCGATTCGGCAACGAAATGGAGTAAATAGGTTTGCGTGACGAATGTTGTAGGGGTTTCGTGCCTGGGATAATGCGGGAAGGTGATTATTCAGAATTTCACACGTCATCCCGTTGATAATTTTATATAGCATAACTAGTCTGTGAGATTCCCGTCTATGTGAAAGCGTTTCTATTCCTGTTGCGGTGTACAAGTCTTCTGAGCACTACGTGTCATTCCACATACTGTTCTGAGAGCGTCTTTTTGGATGTCCTCCAGTCGTGTTACAAGATACTGTGGTATGTTATCCCAGACAACGTCTGCGTATTCTAGAGATGGCCTAATAAAGCTTTTGTACATAATTTCAAGACATTTCCGGTCTAGGATATATTTTAGGCCCTTGAGTAAAGAAAGTTTGTGTTGAGCATTTGTTATTAAGTTTTCCACGTGAGTAAGCCAAGTGCCTTTGTTATTGAAGGTAATGCCAAGATGTTTATGGTTGTTTGACGGGAGTATTTCAGAATTTTTGAATTTAACTGGAAAGACAGTGGGCTCATTACGCAGAGAAAGAAACAGACTAGTAGTTTTGGAGGCATTAAATTCGACAAGCCATGTGTTAGCCCATTGCGTCATGATCAGGATATCATGGTCTATTGTTGCAGAGTGTGCTTCTAAGTTTTCGGACATTACATATAGGCAGGTATCATCAGCAAACAGTCTAATATTGTTTAAAATATCGCTGGGCATTTCATTAATGAAGACTAAAAATAGCAAGAGACCAAGGACTGAACCTTGCGACACTCCAGCGTGCAAGCGAAGTAAGGTAGATTCATTGCCGTTTATAACTACTCGCTGATAACGGTTTTCGAGATAGCTTTCAAACCATGCCAGTAAATTTCCACAGATACCGAAATTTCTCAATTTTTGTAGAAGACCACGATGCCACACTCGATCGAATGCTTTAGAATTATCAAAGAACAAGAACAGTATTTCCTTTTGATCATCGAGAGCCTGAGCGATATCAGTGTAGATGTCTAACAGTTGGTTTACTGTAGAATTTGACGGAAGAAATCCGGATTGGTATGGAGTTATATCGTGTCTAATGTAGTTGTAAATATGTTTAAAAACAGTTCTCTCCATAACTTTGCTTAGGCAGCTCAAGAGAGATATTGGTCGGTAATTTGAACATTGGTTCTTTTCACCTTTTTTAAAAATAGGAGTCACATTAGCAATTTTCCATGGGGTCGGAAAATGTGCGCTAATAATGGAATGATTAAAGAACTGCGCTAGTATTGGGACCAAGACCGCCTTACTCTCATATAACAGTTTCGGGCTTAATCTGTCTGGGCCAACGGCTTTAGAAGTATCCAGATTAGACAGTACATCTGAAACATCGAAATTTGTTATTGTGATTGAGTTTAAAGTATTCTCCGTATACAGAGATAAAGGAGGTAGGTGGGCATTAGTGTCGTCAATTGTGGCGATATTAGAAAAGTAAAGGTTAAGTAGATCTGCCTTTTCAGAAGAATCGTAGGTAAATGAGCCATCTTCACGTTTTAAAGGGGGAAGTTCATTAAAATTGGAGTTAGTGTCAGCTAAGAAGGACTTACATATTTTCCACCACTGTCTGGAGCCTGTGCGTCCGTTTTTAATTTTTTCAGCTGATTTATCTTTAAAGTTTTGTTTAGCTGTCCGAACTAGTGTGTTGACCAGGTTTCTCTGTTTCTTAAAGTTGGCCACATCTTGCTCTTGTTTAGTTTTCCATGACTTCCTAAATAACTTTTCTGTAATTCGCATCTCATGTTTTATTTTATTGGACATCCATGCTTTGTCATTGGGATTTATAGTAATAGTTTTATTGGGAATACTAGCATTAGCAGCATCAATAATATTTGTGGTGATTGTCTGGCACCAGATGTCAACACCATTAACATCGGAAATGTTATTCCAGGGTGGGTTGGATAGCTGATCCCTGAATAAGTCCCAATCAGCGTTTGCATAGTCCCATATACGGAGTTTGTAGGATTTACGCTTAGGTATGGAAGATGTTACAACCATATATACAGGAGTGTGATCACTGCAAAAGGGTGCAAGTATTCCACTGTGTTTTACTACTCTAGCACTGTTGATAATAATTGGATCGAGTAATGTGTTTGCAACAGGCCGAGTCGGTTCTGTTATTAACTGATGGAAGCCTAGTGTAAAAATAATATCTTGTAAATGGTGCTTGGATGTATTGAGCAGATCATCATTAAGATCCCCAAGTAGGACAAGAGTTTTATTTGGATTTAAGTCACAAGCATTCTCTATATTATCAGAAAGAGTTAGCCATTTATCGACATTCGTGTTGGATGGACGATAAATGACACACATTAGCAATTCAGGCCGGTCTTGAATCTCTATCCATATCATCTCAATTCTAGGACATTCGTATTCAAAACGACGGTAGGTAGCAAGGTTTTCAGATATGTAGACACATACTCATCCCCACGCCTGCTGACGGGCCATCCGATACGGCTCCTGGAAGCCAGGCAGTTTAATGGTATTAGAGTTGATATTTGGCGACTTTCAGTAACAGCAATAATATCAAACTGGGACAAATTAGCTTCAATAAGATGGATTTTATCTTTAAGGCCACATACATTGAGGTGAGCGATAGAAATATCACTACTGTTGGTGGGGCCTGGATTAGTTTCTATATCACCGGCCTGAGAAAGGAGCATGTAGATTATTAACACGGCCGATACATTATTTTGATAGTTGATATGAAGGTGTGGTAGCTGGGCTGCGTAGAGTCCTCGAAAGTTCCTAAATATTTCACGGAAGGAAGGGGATGTGCCTCTGTAACCTGTGAATTTAGTAGAGTAGCAATGAAACAGCCCAATAGCCGCACGGTAACTAGTTATATCATTATCCATTGTCAATTAGATAAATCACAGACGACCATGTGCACGTGCGTGGTATCGTAGAGACCTACGTGAACGACAGACAGATAGAGCTCCTAAAGTAACAGTAAGAAGGTCGTAAGAGTGAGAGTCAGAAGAGAAAAGGAGAAGAACAGGAAACAGAAGAAATAAAGCTAAACAAGACATTAAAATGTTCGTGTGAGATGGCTTAGCGTTTTGGGTATTAAATAAGAACAGTTTGTAGCTAACATCCAGAATTCTGAGGTAGCATACTGTGAACTAAGGTGGATTTTGGGCGGTGGCCTAACCTAGGCCCAGAAAAATATAATTTCAAGGAAACGATACAGGTAAGGTGTTGAACATTCTGAAACGAATTTGACAAGGGCCCGGGACTGCCATAAGAAGCAGCAGGTTCCAGTCAAATCAGTTCCAAAATATCCCACGTAGTATTACTTACATTGCATAAGGTATATCTCATTTGGTCTTTTGGGTCAGGGGTTAAGTACTTGGAGCATTTTGAGCGGTGTTTAAGGAAGCAATTGCTAACATACATGAATATAATTCAGGACGAGGTGAGTTGGGGGTCAGTGCGATTCTAAGCCCTAACATTAACATAGCAGCAGCTCATGAATGAATACATTAGTGATTCCTTATGTGACATTGTAAGAAATAATAACAGATTGTAGGTGGCATTTATAATTCTCAATTGGTGTACTGTAAACTAAGGTGGGTGTTGGTTCGCTAAGAACGGCGGTTGAAGACAAAAAGTTCCGACAGTATTATTTATATCAGTTTTCAAGGTAGTCACTCGGGAAAAGCTTGATCATATTATTTAAGTTAGCACGAGCATAAAACTACAGTACAGCTCATAGATCAGTCAACACGTCTACAAAGCAAAAGTAGAGAACTGTTATTAAGAAATGTTCTGTTAAATGCATTGAACATAAATGGACTGGAGGGCACCACTGCCTTAGGCAGCCACATCCACCAATCCAACTATGGCCAAACACTCAACAGTACATATATAATATATAATTTTAGTAGAACTCTACCACTTTCTCGACGTGTTGGGGTCGATTTATATGCTCTGGGATCTGGATTCCCAGAAGCCCAATTTCGAATAACTAATTATCATCTTCATCATAATGATTTACCCCACCCCTCCCTCCCCAACCTTTCTCTCAACCCCAGTACTCCCAGGTCTTTACTTCTCGTTTCTTATACGAAATAGAAACGAAAGCGAAACGAGAAGTGTGACCAAGTCACTCCCCACCCACACACCCCAACCCCCAACCCCACCCCCAACCTTTCTCTGAACCCCAGTACTCCCAGGTCTTTACTTCTCGTTCTTATACGAAATAGAAACGAAAGCGAAACGAGAAGTGTGATCAAGTCGCACCCCACCCACACCCCCAACCCCACCCACCCACCTCCTCCCGACACCCACACACCCAGTTTGTGGCTCCATTATAATGCATGTAAGTGGATTTTAGCTGTTAACCTCCTCATAACTTGTAACGAAAAGTTTGAGGATGTTACTGGTGTAGCTAGCCTTTATTGCGTCCCCATCGCCCCCCCCCCCCCCCCATCACCAACTCCAGGTATCATCATCATCATCATCATCATCATCATCATCATCATCATCATCATCATCATCATCGTCGTCATCATCACAGAGCTTACCCATGGAGCTGCCAAGAGGAATACAGCACGACCTTAGCGACGGCAGTACGACGGACAACAAAACAGCGCACCAGTCCTTGCATGACGTAGCTGGCCAAAAACGGCCTCTGCAGTGGTGGTGCGGAATGTCCACTCGCAGGCCGAGAGAAGACCACTCTCAAAGCCTTACCACCGGAATGACCGTCTCAATAATCGGGCCAGTCATTCCAGTGGCAAATTCCCAAAAATAGTCCTCTCCCGGCCTGCAAGCGGATACCTTTTCCTTACTTTTTCGACTAAATGCTTAACATACATAGATACGCGTGCATTCGGCTGTACGCATACTTGTGGCATTGTTTTGCACCACGCTGCGTGAAACCTGTCCATAACGAACACATTTTTCACAATTAAAATGATTTCACTGGCGGCTTTAATTTTGTTCATTAGCTATAATCGAAACACATGTAGTTCGTCGTGTTTGAGGCCGCAAAACGGCGGCCCCCAAGACGTGTGTTCCTGCAACCTCCCATCCTAAAGAGCCACCACCATACCGGTCCCAAAAACAGGTGGTTCGGCCGCGGCTGCGTGTACCTAGATCACAATACGATAAATATGTACATATGGGCGTGCAAGTGAACATTTTGAAATAGCAAACTGTTAGGTATTAAATAAGTTATATATTTGATTAACATTTAGCTCCTTGAGGGCACGCGTACTGAATTGTGAATAATAAATGTCATGTCATATCACTATATCTGCATCTATGTTTATGTGTGTGCATGTGCGCGTATATGCAGCATCCGTGTGCAGTCTACTGCATCCATTACGTCGCCGACATTATGTGTTAAAAGTGAATGGGGCGCTTTCTCTGACAATAATTACAGATCCGGAAAAAGTTTTATAAATTGTCAATTTCGCTGGATTCAGTACACATTTTCTTTTCACCTCCCTCAGTCAGCTTGTAAAATATATTGCCATCATAGGACCAGGAGCTGTGAACTTTCTGATTGTTTTTCAGTTTCAACAGTTTCCTTAGCATCTCGTATGTCTTTTTGGTTATGTCTTCATTTATGAAAACACCTTTGTAGTCGGCCATGTTTCGAAGACCTCGTCGAGCCCAAAGAATTTCCGTTCGCTTCCTGTATGAAATGAATTTCACAATGATTTGATTCTTAGCAGGCCCAACAAAATGTGATCTAGCAATGTCAACATATGACGAGCCTGTCGATTCGCTCTTCAATTGCTCGCATAATGCGTATTTCAAACTCGGATTCTCGTGCAGAGAAGTCAGGACACACATTCATATCTGGCAATGAGATTTGTCTCTTAAGCTGAGGCGCAACTGTGGGGGCTATATAGGACTAGCTTTACGCTTCCCCATCTGATGTCCACGATTGGGTACCGTATGGCTGGGTAGACGTTCAGGCCACACAGAAGCTCTAAGGCTAACTTCATCACCTTCAGAATCACTAATATCGAGAATGTTTACATCTATATCGTGATCACCTAGCTCATTTAAAACACCTGCCACTACATTCACATTCACATTCTTATGGTTAGGTTCGACATGGTCACTGCCTCGACTGGAACCTCGCACGACACTCTCAGTTGTACGACTCATGACGAGTATTGTACCACGAATATTGTATTGTATTGCCAATCCTCTATAAATCTTAGATAATATTACAATAGAGTCACTCACTTGTACAAGATTTCAGCAGCAGAATCACTTCCATATAACACTATGTTACACAGGTACAACAGCTACATCAGTTACTTGCTTCCGCGAATAATCCCAAAAACTTGCTAAGTAACTTTAAAACACAGTTGTCTTAACCGTCATCTTGATTCTTACATAGACTTGAGCCGTAATATACTAGGTATATTCCGAGTCTAACAAATTCTAGATGAAATAATTTTATTAGGCAAAAATTGGCTTAAATCTTGGGTTTTTCGTGCTTTTCGGTACCCTACTGTCTGTATGTAATACGGTCAGCTCCAGAGCTTCGCTCACATAGACGTAGAAGGATTTGAATACGATAGTTATATTGGGAATTTAAAAAAATTCGACCGTGAAGTAATTTCGCAGTATGCGATTTCATCGGGTAAATTCGTTCCAATTTTGGCAGATCTGCGAGTTTTCAATGCCCTACTATTACCTGTCTGCAATAGGTTTGGCCACATAATTTCACCGATATGGTTAGATAGCGATATCAACACGCTAATGAATCTTGAGTTCTCTACCACGTAGTAATTTCGTAATATTCAATTTAGTAGCAACAGACTGTTGTCAAATGCCAACAACTTACTATATTCGGTATGATTCTGTTCTCGACTTGTAATAATTTTTTTATATATGGATGTATATAACTCAATATGAGCTAGTGCTTTTGCACAATTCTACCATCAAGTAATCTCATCGTAGGTAGTTACATATTCGCCTTATGGCCCCATTGTAATATGGTTGGTTCACATTCACCACATTCAGATAGGTATCGGTATGTCCTGGCATATCGCTCATAATGGGTTCGGCCCCAGAATGTCACCCATATGTTTAGATAGGTATAGGCATACACTTACGGAGTAGTGAGATTTAAAACTATCTACCATGAAATAATTTCGGCTCAAATGTAGGCCGATTCACGGTTTTCGTTGCACCCAGTCAAATTAGTTTCAAAATGTCATCAGCTTACCTGTATAGTTACCTTGAAATTGGAAGTCTGGGAATTCATTATTCAGCGTATACATCGATTCCAACACGCAAAAAAGGGGTGGAGCTTAGCTAGAAATAGGCGTGGCATACCTAGAAATGGATCCCTCTATTGAAATTGGGCATGAGCAAATTGAGCATTACAGGGCTAATACCACTTGTTAATGCGTGGTCCACACAATATGGACCACTTGTATTAAGAGAACACCCGTATTTATAGGTCACATATTTTAACAAGGCCAATCATAGAGTGTAGACCCTTGCCATCCCGAACGCACGTAGACCCGAATACAATACACTCATCCTCTGACGGAGCGAGGGTAATTAATACCACTTGCTAATGGGCCTTTTCAGGGTGTCTATCCATCATATTACGTCATATGACGTCGTAATTAATTAAGTGACGCATAGGATAACGTCATAATAATGACGTCATGACTGACTCGATTTAGTCCATCTTAAATGCTTAATAATCTGACACGCTGTACGAACATATGGGTGATATTCTGGGCCGAACCCATTATGAGCGATATGTCAGGACATATTGACACCTATCTGAATGTGGTGAATGTGAACCAACCATATTACAATGGGGCCATATGGCGAATATGTAACTACATATTACCAAATTACTTGATGGTGGAATCGTGCAAAAGCAGTAGTACATATTCAGTTATATACAGCTTTATGTAAAAAAATTATTACAAACCGTTATAGTAAATTGTTGGCATTTGACAACTGTCCGTGGCTACTAAATTGAATATTACGAAATTACTACGTGGTAGAAATCTCAATATTCATTAGCGTATTCATATCCCTATCTAACCATATGGGTGAAATTATGTAGTCACACATATTACAGACCGTAGGGTATTGAAAACCGCAGTTCTGCCAACATTGGAACAAATTTACGCGATGAAATCGAATACTACGAAATTACTTCACGGTCGAATTCTTTAAAATTCCCAATATAACTAGCATATTCATACGTCTATGTGAGCGAAGTGTCTGGAACCGATCATATTACGGAAAGTAGGGCACCGAAAACCACGAATACACCATCATCTAAGCTAAATTTTGTGTATTAAAATTACTTCATCTAGAATTTGTTAGATTCGGAATATAACTAGCATATTAAAGATCAAGTCTATGTGGGATAAATTATGGGGCTGAATATACTACAGACAATAGGGCACCGAACACTGTGGTGGTTTATTAACACAATGAACCTTTCCAGGTTAGCTATGCCCCGCCCATCTCTAGCTAAACTCCACCCATACCACTCTCGAGTTGGGATCGATGGATTTCTGAACTTCTAGACGATAAATTTCAAGAAAACTATATGGGTAAGCCGTGGAATATTTTGACACTAAATTGACTGGGTCCTGTTGCTGCCTATGACAGCAACAGCGCCCAGTCAAATTACTTTCAAAACATTCAACAGCATTTTAATTAAATAACAAAAACATACATAGGTATAGGCATAAGCTTACGACGTAGTGAGATAAAAAAATTTCGTAAAGTAAATAAGCTCAAACTTAAGGCTAATTCATGGTTTTCATTGCAATACGTTCACCCCCAGAATTTCACCCACAAAAACTTATAGGAAATATGCTAGTTGTATTCCGAATTTCAAAAAATTCTACAGGATCGTAATTTCATAGTACACAATTCCATACCGAAAATTGGCGCAAATTCTGTCAGATCAACGATTTTCTGTCTTGGCGCGGTGGTCCAGTGGAAAGATGTCTGGTTGCTGATGCCATGCGGAGTTGCAGTATGACGGTTCGATCCTCGACCGGGGACATGGTGATCAACAAATTAAACTAATGGGTGCATGACTGTCGGGTGGATAGCATGTGGAAATTGAAGCCGCGCGTTGCCAGTGCGTCAATAAAATAAATATATATACTGCCAGAGCCGTGATGAAGTCAGAGTACAATAGGCTTAAAAAGCCTAGGATTGAATCGTGGCAGATGCATCCACAGATAGTCCAATATGAATCATCAGAGTGTCAGTATATCAGACATGTGAAAGCTGGTCGGCTAAACCTAGACTTTTTGTCTTTGCACGGTGGTCCAGTGGAAAGATGTCTTGTTGCTGATGCCATGCGGAGTTGCAGTATGACGGTTCGATCCTCGACCGGGGAGATGGTGATCAACAAATTAAACTAATGGGTCTGTGACTGTTGGCTGGTTAGCATGTGGAAATTGAAGCCGCGCATTGCCAGTGCGTCAATATAATAAATACTAAAGTATCAAAGGTTTAAAAAATGTTTACTATACAGTAATTTCGTCATATGCAATTTAGTAGTGGCACACCATTGTCAAATTCCAATAATGTACTGTATTCGGTAACAGAATATCTCTACATGCCTTGTAGCCAGTTTTCGAACATAACGGCATATAGAACACACTATGTTCTCGTGCTGTGCGAAATATTGTAGTAATTCTATCACCAAATGTTTATTATACTAATGTGAAAATATTTCTATATATCCCATATTATTAGCCGCGTGTACTGGTGGAACCTGACTTATCAGGCCAATACCCTAACATTTGTACATATGGTCAACAAGATCGTCATCATTACACCGGCTGAGGCCGATTTTGACTTTTTGTCGAGCAAAAATATTTGATTTAATAGTTTGTCACTGTTTCCAGTAAAGATATCGTTTAACAGCGCCCAGTCAAATTAGTTTCAAAAGTAAAGACATACAATTCGTACAAAAAACGCATAGCCTGTCTTCAAATATGCGTTCGTGATGTACTTATCTACGTCATTTATGCGTCATTATGATGCCTTTCTACACGTCGCGTATTACGTCATATGATGAGTTGATAAAGCGGAAAGATCTATTCTGTCAAGATCAATCAAAATGGATTACATCAACATATTTCCCGAGCAATCTTTTTTAAACTAAATTTTAAGGCAACGTTGTAGACTATTTTGAAAATAATATGCATGGAAACCGAAATTGTCAGGCAAATTATTTACAAAATATTCAACATAGCATTTAATATGTCGTAAATGACCGGCTTTACCCAGTCTCCGTCTGGTCTGCGGCGTTGAAACGTCCGAGACGGAGAAGACTTATGACGGATTAAGGCCTCCAGAAACACTCAGACATCATCCGTCGCCTCGTAATTTACTGTAGACAGGATTGGGTGGGGCGGGGTTGGGTGTGGGTGGTGGGTGGGTGATAGACTATGAAGCAAATCGTGTTTACGGCTGGTATACGTGCTTAGTAGAGG
Source organism: Chaetoderma sp. LZ-2023a (assembly GCA_034401795.1). NCBI lineage: Eukaryota > Metazoa > Mollusca > Caudofoveata > Chaetodermatida > Chaetodermatidae > Chaetoderma > Chaetoderma sp. LZ-2023a. Next base: position 88,691,301 of record CM067368.1, on the reverse strand, counting down.
TATTACCCCTTGTTGTGTCAACCGCACCTCAAAGCGTTCAAAATGCGACTTTTATCAATTAAGCCTTTAATTTGTCAAGGGTTTCAAGCAAATTAAAAATTTTGCCCAGTGAATGACCATTTGCTGGCCAAGAGCAGACTAAGAGAAAACTGGATTTTATGTAAGTTTGTAACTTGAATTTAAGAAAATCGGTTTTAAGGTGGTTTTTTGACCGGTTTGACGATCAAATGGTTAATAGTCAAGAAAATCTAAATTTTAGTTTATTCAGTGTCCATTTGTAGGCCAAGAGAAGACTATTTTTGAAAATTTATCACTGGAATGACTGGCTCGGTAACCGAGCCAGTCATTCCAGTGGTAAAATTTTAAAAATAGTCTTCTCTTAGCCTACGAATAGACAGTTCTCATGACAACTGCAGAGGAAGTATTGTCCGGTTTTACAATTATAAACCACAAGGTGACGTAATAGGGGTTAGTGTGTGATAAATCCAAATCCGCTGGATGCGGGCTGCGATTCTGAGGAATTAACACTCTAATGCTTAGATCAAAATGGCTGCCATATTTCACGAGTATCACACGTTGAAATGCAGTATTGCTATTTCTCACGGCATTCAAGTGTGCATTTTAGTGCCAGTTCCAAATGGAAATATAATTATCTATGACAAAATAATCCTAATATGTCATAGTGATAGATTATTGAGTGTAACATGTTACATGTTAACACGCTTAACAACAATCAAACCTGTTGTCCATAATGACCACCTGCATTTGGTATCATAAGAAAGGTTTCATCACGTCTTAGTATCCGTCATGAAAATAGATGACGACGTCACATTAACAATTCCGAATATCAAGAGGCGGATCCATTTCTGTCCATGATCCACATTGCACGACGCATACGGTGTGATATGGTATCACATGCTAAGTCTGATGGGTTTCATATATTTCTATATAAGGTGATAGATTATGATCATGACATTTTATACATGCTCCTAAACTTGTTGTTAGGAGGCCGGCGACTCTTAGGAGACGATACACCTAGTGAGGATATAATATACACAGCTAGTGGAGACACATATCATACTCCAAAACAAGTCATGTAGGGATGAGAACCACTCGCCACCAAGACAAACGTTCTCGCAACTTATTCCACCAGGCTGGTCATACATGAATAATGAGATATCGGAAAAATTATAAAGCTTAATGCGGCATTGGCTAATAACACACTGGAAACATTTGATAACCATTGTGCTATCATTTCACCAAACCTTGTCAAGGGACGTTTTGTTCATTTCTCGACAGACAATGTGGGCATTAATGAGAGTGCGATGGATGGCCCATCCAATGCGTACACCCCTACTTGCTGGTATCAACCTTTCAAAGACTGAAATATTGCATATCCCAGATATGATGAATGACATAATGCCAACACAGAGCCCAATTCATATATCAAATTGCAGTTGAATGGTTCACACAACCGATAGACCTTTCCGGCTTTAGCTATGCCCCGCCCATCTCTAGTTAAGCTCCACCCACACCTCGCTCGTGTTGGAATCGACCGATCTCTGAACACCCTGACTATCAATTTACAAAAAACCCACAGGTAAGTTGTTTAATATTTTGAAACTAATTTGACTGGGTGCTGTTGCTGCCTATGGCAGCAGCGCCCAGTCAAATTAGTTTCAAAATATTAAACAACATTTCTATTAAATAGCAAAGAATTACAAAGACATACAATTCATACAATGTGTCGGACTTTGTGAGATTTGATGACGGTCTATATGGAACCCTTTGTGACGTAATGATTGTGATGTCATTATACACGCGCTGAGCTGATTATGACGTCATATGGCATTCATAATGGCGCAGTCATCTCAAGGACGAAAGACTACGTGGACTTCCTTTAAATGGCTAGCACAACCAATCCACAGTATATCTACTTATAATACAAATATTGCTTCCACGGCTGTATGACCACCTTGGTCGTGTTGCTCTGGAGCTACGAGCACAGCTCACCCTTTATGAGACAAAATTTGACATCAAACATATTGCACTTGTAGTAGACAAACTAACATCTAAGGAGTTTCAGCAGCACGTGGTAGAGTTTGGTAGACGGCTGAAAGCTGAGGATCCGTATGCCTATGTTCACCTTTCCGGAGTATCCATCCATCATCAGACCTCGTATGACGTCATAATTAGCCCAGCACGTGTGTGATGACTTCATAATCATTACATCACAAAGGGTTCCATATAGACCGTCATCAAATCTCAAAAGGTCCCACACATTTTATGAATTGTATGTCTTTGTAATTCTTTGCTATTTAATAAACATGTTGTTGAATATTTTGAAACTAATTTGACTGGGCGCTGTTGCTTATTTCTGTGGTTACTCGCGCTGCCACTTATCCCGAAAGCATGTTCTGAGATCATGTCATGCGGTTGTTCCAAGGGATGTCTCAACAAGTTCTGTAGTTGGAGGGAAATGCGCCTACCATGCATAGAAGCACGCGACTCCATGACATAAACTATTGAATATTTTGAAACTATTTTGACTAGGTGTTGTTGTTGCCCATGGCATTTGCAAATTTGTCCTTTTTATTTCGCTGGTGTGTACCTTATGGCATCCCCTACCAACCACATAAAAAACTAGGTCAGTCTGACCTATTTTCGGAAGAATACACGTCAAAGGTCAATTTATCCATTATATTCTATAGTAAAACAGTCAGACTTTGTCTTATTATGAGGTATTTGCATCAAGTCATGTCAAAATGCCCTATGATACACTTTATATAGAGCAATCAGCATTGTAAATGTAAATATAACGAAAGTGGTATTTTTCCCAAATGACCTCAATACAATAGGAAAAGGTCCATAACTCTGGAATTTGATATAGAGTAAACTTCATTTTACAGTGTTGATATAAAGTGCACTTATAGGAACACTTGGACATGAACAAGTTCAGATACCTTTAAATCTCTCTCTCTCTCTCCCCTCCGTCCCTCCCCTCCCTCCCTCCCTCCTCTCCCTTCCTTCCTCTCTCTCTCTCTTCTCTCTCTCTCTCTCGCCCTCCCTCCCTCTTTCCTTCATCCCCACCTCCCTATCTTTCTCTCTCTCTCTCTCTCTCTCTCTCTCTCTCTCTCTCTCTCTCTCTCTCCCTCTTCTCACTCTCTTCACTCGCCCCTCCCTCTCTCCCCCCCCCTCTCTCTCTCTCTCTCTCTCTCTCTCTCTCTCGCTCTCTCTCTCTCTCTCTCTCACTCTCCTACCCTTTAAGTTGGTAAAAATGACATCTGCAGTGATCTTGAGAAATGTCCATTTGCAGGTTAAGAGAAGAATATTTTGGAAAATTCATCACTGGAATGACTGGCTCGATTACCGAGCCAGTCATTCCAATGATAAATTTAAAAAAATACTCTTCTTGGTCTGCAATTGGACGCTGGCTAAGCAGAAATTTGAATTTTCTTGACCATAACACTTTTGATAAATGTCCGTTTGAAGGATAACAGAAATTGTTCTTTTGTAAATTTTCGTTATAAATTTACAAAGATACTCTTTTTGACTGCAAAGATCAAAATTTCTTTGTAAAATATTGACAATTAAATGGTTAATTTAGTAGGGCAGATATGTGAAAAAGATGTTCCATTCTGGCAGAAAGCATGAAATTTGGCATATATGTGGTTTAAGGTCTTAGATGCGTCTGCAAGCAAACTCCATCGCGGTGACCAAGTGTCCCCCTCCATCTCTGACCCAACCCCAGTCAGCTGGCGATGGCGTTTTTGCATTTGCATGGAGTGATTGGCCCCAAAGATGGCCTGCAAGGAACGCAGCACGTTTGGTGTGTTGCAGCAGAGCTGCACTAGTCGGAGGAATGTTTTCTCGCTGCCTGTTGCCAAAAGCGAAAAGCCGTTTTCGTGCCTCTTTAACCTTTGACAATGGTGATGTGCGTTTGTACAGTAGTACGACAAACCTCTCCAGCGTTTCCATGTCATTGTCACACAGAGACGCCGGGGCATCAGACAGTCTCCTAAATAGTGACTAGAATAGATCTGAAGTCCTCCAAACTTCCCATGCTGTCTTCTTGCCAATCCCACAGAAAGCAGACACAGTGTCACACCCAGAGAAAGCATGCATAAATAGCAGTCCTTGTGACGCTTCTGCACCCAAAACTGTTGCAATGCCATGAGCTGATACATAGCGGAAGGTCTTCCCATGGCCAAATGCGACCCAGAGATCACACCCATGAAGAAAGTTTCCTGTCCGTATGGCTAGGATTACGACGTCTGTATCTGTAGCATGAATCATTATTGTTCGATAACCTTGGTGATATGCATGGAAGGCGTGGAGCAACATTCTACCATCTGCTTCATCTTGCATGCATGGCGCGAGTTGTGAGACGTCATGCTCTGGCCTCATCAGCACGTTTTCCTCACATGTTGTGAAGAGTATCTTTCCTTCTGGTAGCTCTAATGACTCCAATGTATGTGCGAGAAAGGTGAAGAGGCCTGTTTTGTTTGCATCAACTCGTAGGAAAGTTTTCCAATTTTGAGGGAGTCTTGTACTCGATGCAACACGAAGAGCTTCACCATGTCCCCGTAATTCTCTAGCGTGTCTCTTCAAGCTTCCAGCCTTATACACGTCCCATGCAACATCCACTCTTTAAATCGTCTGTAGTTGTCTAGCAATGTGTGGGAGGAAGACGTGCTCTGCAAAATCTCCAAATGTGTTCAAAACCACGTTTGATTTCTTGGGATCTAGATTATGCATCATAGCTGCTCCGTCAATGATCTTCACTTCAACCTCTGGACAATCAGCTGCACGAGCTACTAATGCTTCCAAACATCCCATCAGATCTGATTTGTTGCCTTGGCGCATTGCGTTGCTCTCAGCAAGTAATGGGGGCCATGGATGATTCTCATGCTCAAAGAATGAATCAAGGTTTCCATCTCTGGATTGGCAGGAAATGTACAGTCTAGAGAATAACTGTACATCTCTCTTCATTGCAACAAGCTTCTTGTTGGTTCTGGTACTCTTCCTCTGTTTTGATTTGAACAAAGCCAAATTGTTCTTTTGGATTGGGTCATATACCGATTTTGATGATACAGATAGTCGATCTGCGACGAATGCGTGGTACTGTCTGATGCCTAGTTCTTCTGCTGTTCGGATCGCTTTCACTACAGACTCGGACATAATGACTTTGGTATCTAGGGTCACTAAGTCAAAACTGTCATCTAAAAATGGGTTTCCCATTTCCTCGATTGCATCAATAAGACAAATTGTGTTTAAAGCAAACAATTTCTGCTTACTCGGAATCTGCTCATGGTGACAGTTATCATTGATATTTCTGTGTGTATGTTTAACTTCGTACTCGCTGATCATCCTTCCTATTTCTGGGCCTGACACCATCCATCGTTTCAAAGCAGCGTCATTTTCTGTGATTGCGATAATTCCATCATCGCCCTTCAGAATAGCATTTTGCTGCTCGTGGATTTGATCATGTGCCAAGGCTAAGAACTTGTGAGCCGTTTTCTGAGTAACGAAGTTTCCTTCAACAAATGTCCTATGTACAAGTGGGCATCGGTTCTCAAGTTGCAACAGATCAGCCACATGGATGCTGAGCCATCGTGCATAGTGTACATGATCCAGCGTAAACATCCACGGGAAAATCTTGCCCAAGGTCTCTACATACAACGGGAAATTGGCCTCTCGCTGAGCTCTCATGAATTGAAGAAACAACAGCTCTAATTTCAAGACTGAATTCCAGTACTTAAACTGTGGGTGGTCTGTTTCCTTCTGCTGACACCAGTCTTCGAATGGCAGTGTGTCCTCTGAGGCAGCATATGCACGTTTCTGCAATACATAGAGAGCAGCGGATGTCACCTCGTGTGCCCATTGCCCTCGTGATGTATGCGAGTCAGTTTGAATGGCATCGGCTCGGCCTTCTGTAGTTACATTAGCTGTTGTCATCACAGCCACCCATCCACTGTTGCTTAGCCAGTCTCCCAACACATTGAGTAGCGCCATCTCAATGTGAAGTCCACCCTTCATCCTCACATACTTATCCTCACCATATAGAAGGGGCCAAGACCATTGTATCTTCTTTGCAATAGCATACACAGGCTGATCAAGAGTGATGACTGGCACCTGTCCATGATTGATATGCTGTGTAGCTTGCTGAATTAAATCCATACCATGTTTCACCATTTCCAAACTATGAGCGTTGTCACGAAAGAGCGGCAAAAGTCCAGTAATTTCTGGCGGAGGTGGGACATCTTGCAAACTAGCAAAGTGAGCTGCCCACGATATGTCATCTGTCCCATACATATCGCCCTCGATCGAGTGTTCGTATATCATGTCCAGCCACTCAATTTGAGTCTTATGTAAGATTAATATGGTATCACTGGGAATCAAAGGATCAACAGCTCGAGAAGGCAGAGGATTATCACTTGGGAAAGCAGCTGGATTCACAACTGTGTACGTCTCGGGTAATGGATGGATGGTGATGGATTTTTGTACAACGTTTGGTGCCAATTGTTCAAGAGTTCGAATGACCCCAGTATTTGTGTCTGAACAATGTTGTGTTAATGAGATTGCTGTCCCATGGAATGCAGTTCGTGCTGATGTGGATGTAGGATTATGGTCTATGTTATCAGGGTTCCCAGTTGTGAACAGATTACCATGCAAGTTAGTCGGACAAACAATTCCATCCTTTTTAAACATGTCTATAGCCTTATTTCCTACATCAGTCGAGAGCTGCATGACGCGATCGTAGGATACTGAAAGTCCATGTCTGAAGAGTTCATCCACAAGCTCCCGCTTTCGCGTTTTGGCATGAATTAGTAGGCCTGGGTACAGTGGCAATGCTGTTTTACGATCAGGATTATGGCGAGTTCCCATACTGCTTTTACGCGCTCCTTTAATGGCATTAAAGATGAGTAGCTGGGTCAATGACGACACTTCCCCATTGATAGTTTGGGAATTCTCATTTTGATTATGAATGTTGGTACCGCCAAGTATCATCTGAACTAAAGTAACAAGTGATTGAAGTAAATTGTCATACTGGTCAGCATCAAGTGGACCCTTGCAATCATACTTAATCTGAAAAATCTCTTTGCGGACTATTTGAGCTGCCGTCATCAACGCAATTGCGTCACTATCAGAATCATTTTTGATGGCTAGTAATAGAGCATCGCCTATGTCTTTCTTGAATGTGAGAATCACTTCATAGTTACTCTTGTTTGACTCCACATTTGGGATTTTCGACAAGATCTTTTCCTTCAACCTGGTAGAGTTAAGCCTACTTGGCATAGCACCACCAAGTTGTTCAAGACGGCGAGTGTATAATCGTGTTAAATCAGAAAGCTTAAATATGCTGCCGATAGGATGCTCAGAGGCTTGACGATCTTCCATGTATGATATTAGCTCTGCAAGATCAACAGAGTCAGGTTTCATATCGTCAGCAATATGAGATTCACTTATTGAAAGAGATCTATGTCGTGTGTATAGTTTTGTCAAACAAGTCTTGTGGTAAATGCTGTCATGTCTTCAGATGACATTTTATCAAGAAGTTTTGTATCTCTCAGTTCTGTCACCATTTTGCGTATGTTTTGGTCAAATTTTGCTGTTGCGGCTCTATGAATGTCGTGCTCTATCGGTTGGTCACAGAAAAAGCACAGTGGTTGAGTGGGGGCATTTATACTTGGCATAGTGAAATTAGACCTCAATCTAGATTTGACTGCTGACCTGAGATCCTCGCTGGATTATAATTTCGCATTTCTTTTCATGGCGCGATCAACCCGAGTCCGGCTACAGAGATGCCAACAAGATTTGTGCCACCTAGCACAGTTTTCTATGAGCGTTTCCGCAATTCCAGATCCATCATTCAACCTACATAGATCCAGGTATGGTGGAAGGGCGTGGAGTTGCTGTAGCCTATCAAGGTTATCAGCTAATGACCTATAACTCGTAATCACATTGTCACGATTTGTGTTACTACATGGATCTATGAGATGCTCCGTTGTGGACTGCTGGCACATAACACACAGGGACCAGTTCGTGTGTGTTAAATCCACTGTGGGATCAGATGTCAATATTGACTTGAATGCGAGAATATAATAGGCTATTGTCTCTGTCTATAAGCAGAGCACAATACGCGTGTGCGTGATTGCTATGCAGCTATGTATTCTCCTGATATATTTAAATAGTCAGTGTGAGTTTAGGAAACTACAATAATTATATGGAAATCCGCAACGAAATAATGCTTGGCGAAGCGTGGGGCTGGCATACAATTACTTTTACTGGAGAAAACGTGTAGACCAATTGTTTTGAGTAGTGAAAACCTGTTTCTAAAATGTTCCGCCCGGAACATGTGTGTACAAACATTTAGCAATAATACTACTAATTTACAAATGTTACAACAACAACGACGACGACGACGATGACGGCGACGACGACCACAACAACAACAACAACAACAACAACAACAACAACAACAACAACAACAACAACAACAGCAACAACAACAACAATAATAATATTTTTTTCAGCATTTTTATCTATTTAGAGTATTGTAATGGTAAAATCATAACCGGTGACCCAAGAAACCCTTAATTTGACATCAATTCCAGCCGTCTACTCCATCAAGAACTTGAGTAATGCAGATTTTCCGCTGGGAAGGCGGCCATTTTGAATGGGTTTCCTTGGTAGAATCACGTGGCACCGCATCTAATTATGCTAAGCATACCTTAAACCACCTATATGCCAAATTTCATGTTTTTTGCCAGAATGGAACATCTTACCTCAAATTTGTTACATATCCGCCACACTAATTGAAATAAATAGTATTTTGAGCGCTTTAATACGCTGCTGACACAAAAAGGGGTTAAAGTCAGAATTAACCAAATATAATACAACCTGTCTATAATGGCCACCTGTGTGTGGGGCCACAAGATGGTGGCAAGACAAATCGTCTTTAAGAACTGCCATCTTGTGATCACAAAAGCCATTTAGACTAGTAAATTGTGAATTTGTGTCGAGAATATTAACAAGCGTTATTATAAAGCGTGTATACGAACATTTTGACATGATTTTGTGTAAATACTCGAAGGTAAGACACGATCAGAATATTTTACTCTAGGTTCCGATGGAAAAATTTACATTTGGCCTATATTCTCCAGAAAGTAGGTCAGACTGACCTAGTTTTAATGTGGTCGGTGGGGTGTTCCCCAAGGTGCACATAGCTAAACCAGATGTCAACTGGTCTAAATATGACAAAACAGTCAACCAAGGTATGATCTACCTACTTTGGTTCCAATACTTTAGAAAATGGACCTTTCCAGTTTTAGCTATGCCCCGCCAATCTCTAGCTAAGCTCCACCCATACCTTGATCGTGTTGGGATCGATCGATGTCTGAACTCCCTGACTATCAATTTCCAGAAAACTATACAAGTAAGCTATTGAATATTTTGGAACTAATTTGAATGGGCGCGGGTGCTGCCTATGGCAGCAACAGCGTCCAGTTAAATTAGTTTCAAAATATTCAACAGCATGCTTATTAAACAGCAAAGACATACAATTCGTACAACGTGTCGGACTATTAAGAGTTAAAGACGGACTATTTGGAATCGTTCATGATGTCGTGATTATGACGTCAGCATACACGTCACTAAGTTGATTAAGACGTCATATGATGATTGGAGAAACTGGAAAAGTGAATTGAGATTGGACGAGCGACGCAAACCGACAGAAATGACAGACTATATGTACTGTTTGCAATGAACTGGATGACGAAAAACACTTTCTCTACGGCTGCAGCAAATACAATGACGTAAGAACAAAATACATACCACAGTAATATATCACATGTACAGATGCAGAAAAAAAGGAACTTCTAAGAATATCCCATTAACCTGTCTTAAGAAATGTATGCAAATTGCTTAAATTTGCTTAAAGACCCGTCGCACTATAAAATAAATATAGTCTGCGTAAGAAAAATACAATAGGATAATTATAACATAGAACTCGAATTGGATAATTAACACAACTATCGTATTAATTATAAATTAGCTGCATGATCTGTATTTAAAATGTGTTGTATTCACTACTGCCACAATGAACCGTTCCAGTTTTAGCTATGCCCCGCTCATCATTAGCTAAGCTCCACCCACACTTGGCCGTGGTGGGATTGATCAATCCCCGAATGCTCTGAATATCAATTTCCTGAAAACTATACAGTTAAGTTGTTGAATATGTTGTAACTAATTTGACTGGGCGCTGTTGCTGCCTATGGCAGCAACAGCGCCCAGTCAAATTAGTTTCAAAACATTCAACAGGATGTTTAATAAATAGTAAAGACATACAATTCGTACAACAACGCATAGTCCGTCGTCAACTATGCGTTCGTGACGTACTTATCTACGTCATTCATGACGTTAAAATGACGGCATTGATTGCTATGTCATTCTATACGCCACATAGTTGATTACGACGTCATACGGTGGATGGATACAGTGGAAAGGTAAATTATTCTGTAAATATCTGGCCTCATATGCCCTTGAGAGGCCTGAGTGTAATGACGTGATCTTGAACTTGAGCGCCGACAGTCCTTACTTTAAGAGGTCTATGAGCACATCCAACGACCTGCAATGAACGGCCACCTTGTGAGGGCCCATACAATGGCCAGGTAGAGAAAATGGCATCTCTATGTATGTACTGGTGTACTTATCTTCTTCACAGCGTCCTCGTCCCTGATGCCGGTTCCGAGTATTGCTTTCCGGAATAATCGGATTTATAATATTTAAATGCCAAAGTGTATAAGGAAGAATGCAATCGTGCGTAAAGCTGAAACGACAATATGAAATGAAGAGTTTACAAGCATGTATGATGGAGCGTGCTGTCAGAACCACTGCTCAATCATATTACTAACATACACCCACTCACGTAGCTTCGCTGTTTGTATTCAATATGGGAGCTGAGTTGGGGGTGGGGTGGGGTGGTGGTGTTGAGGCGAGGCCCGTGCAATAGGACGATGCTGCTCAATGCTCCTTACATAATGAATGGCGCTGCTGGTGTGCGCCATAGATATTAAAAGCCGTAGATCGCTCATGTGCACACCTTCACTATGGAACTAGTTGTCCCGAACGCCGGTGACGTGAGTTGAGTAAAACACCAGTGTTCCTGACCGGGTGTTTTTTTTTGACGCGGTGAAGCGAGCTGTCAATAACAGCTGTTCAGCGGGCGTGTGTTTATTTCAACTCCTCAATTTGTCAACAGCTCTCAGTAGATCGTGACGTTTCTTAGTGCTCTTATCATTATTCTGGCTAGTGCCCGGCTCAATCACCACAGTCTAGTATACCGTGCCAGCGTACACGGGGATGGGAAATTGTTCGTTATAATAAGATAGGCCGAACAAAAGTGTTTTGACGTGCCGCGCGCTCTCTACAGTGGCATAATAATTAATCAGCTTGTTGATAGGAGTAGGAGCAGAAGCAGCCACTCATGATCAGAATTTATTAATATTTTCTCGTAAATAAAACATTGGCTCGCTGTATTAATCTGGCATTTTATTCGACTATGTAATGGAATTTGCTACAGAGTTTGAGTTTTGCTATGGAGTTCGGCAAGAAAATACTGAACTCTAAAATGCCGCCTTCGAGAGAGTCATAAGCGATCTACAACTTTTCAGATCTATGTCTATCTCTAGCCATTCAGTAAATTACAACCTCAGATCAGTAGGAGGGGAACGCTAGAAGACGTCTACGAGTGATACTCTTAATAGTCCGACACGTTGAACGAATTGTATGTCTTTGCTATTTAATAAACATGCTGTTAGACATTTTGAAACTAATTTTAATGGGCGCTGTTGTACCCATAGGCAGCAACAGCACCCAGTCAAATTAGTTTCAAAATATTAACAGCTTACCTGTATAGTTTTCTGGAAATTGATATTCCGGGAGTTCAGAGATCGATCGATCGATCGCAAAACGAGCGAGATGTGGGTGGAGCTTAATTAGAGATGGGCGGGACATGGCTAAAACTGAAAAGGTCCATTAGTTATCCTATAGGAACACCTGATCATAAAACAGCATGCAGTCAAGTCTAGGGCTTCCACTGGCTAAGAATGATGGAACTGAGTACAAAGACTCGAGTAATTTGCTTTGATGTTTATGGGAATTTACCCTTCCAGTTTATCCATCCAACGTATGACACCAGAATCAACTACATGACGTGTCAGATGACACCATAATCAATGACGTCATGAATGACGTTGTCACGAACGCATAATTGAAGACGGACTAAGCGTTGTTGTACGAATTGTATGCTTTTACTATGTAATACCTTACCCGTATAGTTTTCTGGAAATTGTTGGCGAGGGCGTACCGTGATCGATCGATCCCAACACGAGTGAAGCATGGGTCGAGCTAGGGATGGGCGGGGCATAGCTAAAACTGGAAATGTCCATTACAAGCCGTGAGCGCGTTACGTTATATCGCAAATAATGTCACCTGTTCCTGTATTCCACGGATACGATACGAAACATGCCTGAATGACATCTTATTTTGACAGTTTATTTCTTGTGCTAGCGAATACATTTCCATAAATTTGAATTAGAAGAATAAGAAAGATCTGGAGCTATAACGACGGTATTCGTTCTCGTGTAGACTAATACCATTAATAATAATAATAATAATAATAATAATAATAATAATAATAATAATAATAATAATAATAATAATAATAATAATAACAACAGATCCTTGGCTTGATGTTTAGACGATACTTGTGTCATCATTTGATCCTCATTATTATCTGCTTAATATCAACACACAAATCACGTGGAAGCCACGAGACGATGACCCGCGTGATTTAATGAGCATTGAGTTATGCCCGGGTGAGAGGATTAGATCAGTTTTCTTTATTTCACTCAGGCCGTTATTAAACGGAATATGAGGGTACATAAATCGATAAACATGTGACGGTATAATATTATTATTATTATTATTATTATTATTATTATTATTATTATTATTATTATTATTATTATTATTATTATTACTATTATTATTATTATTATTATTATTATTATTATTATTATTATTATTATTATTATTATTATTATTATTATTATTACTATTATTATTAATATTAATATTAATATTATTATAATTTTTTTAGTTACGATGATGATGATGATGATGATGATGTTGATGCCGCCGCTTAAGGAGTGGCAGTAGCAGTAGCAGTGGCAATAGCAGCAGCAGCAGCAGTAGCAATAGCAATAGCAATAGCAGCAGCAGTAGCTGTAGCAGTAGCAGTTGTTGTTTTTTTTTTTTTTGTTGTTGTCGTTGATAACACATTTATTGTTGTTGTTGATAGATTGTACAGTTTGTCGTACGACCAATAAGCATTAGCACACGTCGTACGACAAACTGTACAATCTATCTGATCGCGTACCTCGAGAATTACCCCTTTAACTCTCATATTAGCCAAAAACGGATTCTGCAGTGGTCTTGGAAAATGTCCATTTGCAGACCAAGAGAAGAGTATTTTTGAAAATTTACCACTGGAATGACTGGCTCGATAACTGAGCCAGTCATTCCAGTGGTAAATTTTCAAAAATACTCTTCTCTTGGTCTGCAAATGGACATTTTCTAGGAGAAAATTGAAATTTTCTTGAACAAATTCAAGTCTTAAAAGATTAAGAAACGTTCACTTATTAGCGAGGTTCTGCCGGAACCGCACAGCACGGAGTATGCAGCGGTACCAATTACCTAATGGATATGTGTCTTTGTTCATTCGCTCATATGGGATTTACTGGGCATTGCCTTCAGAAATATTCCTTATTCGAGTTATATGTATATGTATACGTATCATATATGCCTATATGCTATGATTTGTATGCTATTGTCCTTTAGGTATTGACATGGCTTTGATAGAAACCGAACCGTGTATCGTGAAGTAGGGGACCTAGCGGAGGATTCCATTTTATCCATCAATCAGATGACGTCATAAGCAACTATGCGAGGTATAAGATAACGTCATAATCAATGATATCATGAATGGCGTAGCTAAGCTCGTCACGAACGCTTAATTGATGACGGACTAAGCGTTGCTATACGAAGTGTGTGCCTTTAGTTTTTAAATAAACATGCTCTTGAATATTTTGAAATTAATTTGACTGGGCACTGTTGCAGCATCAGCACCCAGTCAAATTAGTTTCAAAATAATTCAACAGCTTACCTGTACATTTTTCTGGTAATTGATAATCAGGGAGTTCAGGGTTCGGTCGGTCGCAACACGATGGTGGTGGTTCAATCAAACAGACCAGCCATCTGTCTAATAGAACGAGCATCTTTTGACCACAAAGGCATACGGTTGGTTAGCATGTCTTACTCTATCCTTATTGATTATATCTAGGAAGGGTTGTATTAATTTATACGGAGTGAGGCCATCATATGTTGGGATTTATTTCGTCGTCTTGCATCTAGGCGCATAATTTGAGCCCCTAGGAGTGTACGATTTAGATGGTTGTGTTTTCGGGCATTTGGTGTGGATATGCACCTTTAATGTCCTATTATCCTATTACTTCCCATGTCGAATAGATGTTAGTGCTGCACGCCAGGATTAATGTATTACTTATTACTTCCCATGTCGAATAGATGTTAGTGCTGCACGCCAGGATTAATGTATTACTTATTACTTCCCATGTCGAATAGATGTTAGTGCTGCACGCCAGGATTAATGTATTACTTATTACTTCCCATGTCGAATAGATGTTAGTGCTGCACGCCAGGATTAATGTATTACTTATTACTTCCCATGTCGAATATATGTTAGTGCTGCACGCCAGGATTAATGTATTACTTATTACTTCCCATGTCGAATAGATGTTAGTGCTGCACGCCAGGATTAATGTATTACTTATTACTTCCCATGTCGAATAGATGTTAGTGCTGCACACCAGGGTTAATGTATTACTTATTACTTCCCATGTCGAATGGATGTTAGTGCTGCACGCCAGGATTAATGTATTACTTATTACTTCCCATGTCGAATAGATGTTAGTGCTGCACGCCAGGATTAATGTATTACTTATTACTTCCCATGTCGAATAGATGTTAGTGCTGCACACCAGGATTAATGTATTACTTATTACTTCCCATGTCGAATAGATGTTAGTGCTGCACGCCAGGATTAATGTATTACTTATTACTTCCCATGTCGAATAGATGTTAGTGCTGCACACCAGGATTAATGTATTACTTATTACTTCCCATGTCGAATAGATGTTAGTGCTGCACGCCAGGATTAATGTATTACTTATTACTTCCCATGTCGAATAGATGTTAGTGCTGCACGCCAGGATTAATGTATTACTTATTACTTCCCATGTCGAATAGATGTTAGTGCTGCACACCAGGATTAATGTATTACTTATTACTTCCCATGTCGAATAGATGTTAGTGCTGCACGCCAGGATTAATGTATTACTTATTACTTCCCATGTCGAATAGATGTTAGTGCTGCACACCAGGATTAATGTATTACTTATTACTTCCCATGTCGAATAGATGTTAGTGCTGCACGCCAGGATTAATGTATTACGTATTACTTCCCATGTCGAATAGATGTTAGTGCTGCACGCCAGGATTAATGTATTACTTATTACTTCCCATGTCGAATAGATGTTAGTGCTGCACACCAGGATTAATGTATTAACCGATTTCTCGCCAAAGAACCGTTAATGAACATTTCCAGCTTTATCTATGCCCCGCCTATCTCTAGCTAAGCCGCAACCACACCTTGCTCATATTGGGATCGGTCGATCACTGAACTCCCTGATTATCAATTTCCAGAAGACTATACGTGTATGTTAGTGAATCTTTGAAACTATGGCATCAACAGCTCGCTCATTTTGGGATCGATCGATCACTGAACTCCCTGATTATCAATTTCCAGAAGACTATACGTGTAAGCTATTGAATCCTTGAAATTATGGTGGCAACAGCGTCCAGTCAATTTAATTTCAAAATATTCAGCAGCATCTTTATTAAATAGTAAAGACATATGGTTCGTACAACAACTCTTGGCCCGACACGACTCATACGCTCTTGACGTACTTATCTACATCATTTACGACGCCATGATTATGAGGTCATCGTGTACGTCACGTGATAAATGGATACACTGGAAAGGTACATAGCCGAGTGGCACATGGCTTGCTTCATGTTCACTTAGAGCTTACTCAAATTACGGTCTTAAATACTGCGTTAAATTTATGACATAATGTAGTCCTGTTCAAGCCCATATAAATACGACAAGCATAGTCGCCACCACGTTGTTATATAATTATAATGTATTCAACGAACGAATATGGAACGTTATCAAACTGCAATTGGAGGAGACCACTCCCCGCGTGATTGTGCGATATAAGTATAGGAACTAATGAAACGCATGTACAATGTAATACGCCGCCAGTTGTCGCAGATCTATATTGCCTTCATCCGTGGACTTGGATAAGATCAGTGGATATGGCGGTCTTCGCATATGACTATAATAATCGTAAAAAATAATGATAATGCACAATTGTTACTCTGTCTACTATAAGATGTACTATCTGTTTTCCCCATATCTCATGTATATATGACCTGGGTGTAATACAATTCAGTTCAGTTCAGTTCAGATTATATCTAGGATCTTTTTCGACATACCTATTCGTATTTTACTAAGATAAGATTACTAGTCTTGTAATAGCTCATTTTTATACAGTGAAAGATTTCCTTAAAATACCGATCTATTATTTATTAATGTTAATCACTTGACCCCGTCCCGCACGAGCCTCTATTTCAATTTCGCTACTTAAAAAATTATATTAATTTATATGGAATGAAGTCATCATATGTTCAGATTTATTTCGTTTCATTACATATAGGCTCACAGTTTAAGCCTCTAAAAGTATATAATTTAAACAATTTTATTTGCTGTGAATATGCACCTTTAAGGAAACAACGTGAATGTAAAGTAATTCAAATCCTAATGCGCATTTCCAGTTTTAGATATGCCCCGCCCATTTCTATCTAAGCTCCACCCGCACCTTACCCGTCTTGGTATCGATGGATCCCTGAACTCCCTGGCTATCTATTACCAGCAAACTGTACAGGGAAGGCGTTGAATATTTTTACCTATGGCAAAAACAGCGCCCAGTCAAATTAGTTTCTAAATATTCAACAGCATGTATATTAAATCGTAAAGACATACATTCGCTAACAACGCTTAGTCCGTCATCAATTACGCGTTCGTGACGTACTTATCTACATCATTCATGACACCATTGATTATGACGTAATTCTACATGGCAGGTAGTTGATTATGACGTCATATGATGAATGGATGAACTGGAAAGGTCTATTTTGGATGAAAACTCAGTCTCCTTATTCATGTTTTAATAAAGTGACGTAGACATGATTCGCGAGCGCATTGCGAGGCGAGTATAATGAAAGAATTATGATCGAAGAGTAGAAGAAGGAACTCGGGGGTTGTTAGATTTATGTCAATGGCTCTGTTATCACTGAAATCCGCCATCAGGCAAATTCACAATAATGTCAGAATAAAATCATGGCCGGACAATCAAAGAAGACGCTCGGTTCCGCTTTGCGCTCCCGTTACATCATTCTATAGTTCGATTTTCGCTGCCAACGACATTAATCGTGTATTCTGTTGTCGGCTTTCGCATGATTACCTTCCATCTGAATGGCGGCATGGCAGTGACATCTTCTGGTTTTGCGGCCCCACACAATTAATGAATCCAGTTTTAGCTATGCCACGCCCATCCTTGGCTAAGCTCCACCCACACCTCGCTCGCATTGGGATCGCTCGATCTCTGAACTCCCTGACTATCAATTTCGAGAAAACAATACTTGTAAGCTGTTGAATATTTTGAAACTAATTTGACTGCGTGCTGTTGCCGCCTATAGCAGCAACAGCGCCCAGTCAAATTAGTTTAAAAAAATTAAACATAATATATTTATCAAATAGTAAAGACATACAATTCGTACAACGTGTTGGACTATTACACCTTAAAGACGGATTAAATCGAGTCATTCATGCCATAATTAATTATGACGTCATCATACACGTCACTTAGTTCATTATGACGCCATATGACTTCTTATGATGGATGGATACACTGGAAAGATCCATTAATGAATTCAGTGTATCGATAAATCATATGACGAGAGAGTGCGAGAGCGAGAGAGAGAGAGAGAGAGAGAGAGAGAGAGAAAGAAAGAGAGAGAGAGAGAGAGAGAGAGAGAGAGAGAAAGAGAGAGAGAGAGAGAGAGAGAGAGAGAGAGAGAGAGAGAGAGAGAGAGAGAGAGAGAGACAGAGAGAGTGAGAGGGAGGGAGCGAGGAAGGGAGGGTGGAGGGAGGGTGGGGGACGGAGGGGTGCTGGGAGGGAGGAAGGGAGGGAGGGTGGGAGGGAGGGTGGGAGGGGGGAGCGAGGGAGGGAGGGAGAGAGGGAGGGCGGGAGAGAGAGGAGAGAGAGAGAGAGAGAGAGAGAGAGAGAGACGGACGGACGGACGGACGGACGGACAGACGGACAGATGGACAGACGGACAGACGGACAGACGGACAGACGGACAGACGGACAGACGGACAGACGGACAGACAGACAGACAGACAGAGATAGAGGAGGGAGATAGGTGGGGTGTGTGTGGGATGCTGTGTGAAGAGAGATGGAGATAGGTGGATGGATGGATGAATGGCTGGAGAGAGGGAGGGGGAGGAAGGGGTGAGGGAGGGGGGGGAGAGAGAGAGAGAGAGAGAGGGAAAGAGAGATGGATAGAGGGAGATGAAGGTTGAGAGGGGTGGTTGGGGTGATGTGGGGTTGTGGGGGGGGGGGGGTAGGTGGGGGCGGGGGTGGAGGTGGGGGGGGGGAGAAAGAAAGAAAGAGAAACGGAATCTGGGAGAGGAAGAGGAGAACTCGCGTTCCTTTGTTTGCTGCCACGTATACGATGCCATCTTATGTCACTCGTTTGTACATGTTATTTGGTAACTTACATGTGATTCGGCCAATCAGTGCTTGTCTATGAGACAATGATCGATCTCAGGCAATATTTCTAGCTATCATGCAGTGTTATTCGCTCCTACTGATACTGTTAGCTGGAGAACAGCATATGTGGCGTCTTGTTTCCACGAGGGAGTACGCGAGTATGAATAGCTTGTTAACTATATTGCGATGTTTTGATAATTGATGCTTCCAGCACAAATCACAGTGCGCGAGATAGAATTGTAGTCAGATGAATAATCAGCTGTAACGAAATCAGCAACTCCTATTATACTAGACATACAAGCCTGTGAATCGGCGAAAGCGCGAAGCATCATAACCCACATACGCTCCCACCACACCAACGCCGCAAAACGTTGGTGTGGTTGAAGCGTGTGTGGGTTATGATGCTTGGCGCTTTCGCCGGATGTGGGTTCGATTCCACGTCGATGTATACGATGCGTGATACCTTCCTATTTCTACTACACGACATAAAACAATGATGTTAAGTGTCCAACTTGTGAATGTCTAAATTCAGTCGAGAAAATCAAAATATTTCTTTATTGAATGTCCATTTGCAGGACAAGCGAAGACTATATTTGATAATCTATCACTGGAATGACTGGCTCGATAACCGAACCAGTTATTCCAGTGATCAATTTTCAAAAATAGTTTACTCTTAGTGGGCATTCCTCATTCCGTAGAAGCCGTCTTTGATCCTGTGTCTTTGGCCGATTTCGTCGAGAAATGGTAATTAGTTATTACCACGTTAACTATTGAACCTTCAGTGTCTTCAGTTAATTGAGTGATTTGTCCTTATGTGGTTGAGTATAACAGAATGCACCAGACGAAGAGACTAGTACAGAGTACATAAATGTCTATTCTACAACCCTGACTGCTTTCATGAAACATCGCTGGTAAAAATGGACAGCACTCCGCGAGGTGCAGGTAAATATTTACTTAATCTTAATTCTTTGAACACCAGAATTATCGCACGGATATTGCCTCGTCAGCCGAAAAGATATCAGAGAAGCGGCAGAATGTATTGAACCAAATATGACTGGAAGGGATTTTTTTTATCAAATTAGTTCTGAAATATTCTTTATGATTGTCACAGCATCGAGATTCTTGGATTTGAGGATCAAAATTGTTAACACACTTTGTCAAGTGAGACTTCGGCAAATAGAAATATTTGGGTTTTTTTGCTTGATAATTGGTCCAGTTCTGATTATATGTTGTAAGCAGGGTCAGTTAAAGGACAAGGTGTACCAGATCAAACTGATTCAGGTCGGCAGTCGATTGCTCAATCACATGACGTCATAATCGGCCATGCCACTCGTGGGCTGACGTAATAGCGTCAGATATTAGGAATGCTTGTCTTTTTCAGAATGCTTTATCGACAGCCTCTCAATAGGAGTGGCATATGCGCTACAACTATGGCCTTTTCTTATTCATATGCTCAAAATAATCAGATATCCTTCGGTCCACAAGCCGAGACCGGAACACATTATTGGTGTCAACACAGCCATTTCATGGGCTCAACGAAGGCTAATGTGCGAAGGCCAGTGGTAATAGGCAACTACTGAGGAATTCACAAGATGGGCATTCACGTGGCATAGGCCGAGACACCATCAAACGCTAAAAATACTGGATGGATTGCTCAAGACTTGATATAATGAAGACTAGTAAGCCAGCTATTGGCAGATACCAAGCTGTGTGTACGAATAAAAGATGTGCAGTCTACATAGTTTGAGACCACGACCGGGTTGCTATAGGTAGATGGGCTCTCTCTCTCTCTCTCTCTCTCTCTCTCTCTCTCTCTCTCTCTCTTGCTCTCTCTCTCTCTTTCTCATGCCATTGACACATTATCGTGCTGCAACCCTGGGTGGGACTAAGACCATCACCACCCCACCAGTTACACTGTGCTTCACAATAGAGGTGGAGTATGTAGATGGCGTACGCTTCATAAATGAAAAATGTCTCTGACTGACCTTAGATTCGGCCTTACAGCTGCAGCTCTGCTCAGGAATGATTATCTCTTTATGAAGGAAACCAAGCCAGAGGTTACCCATGTACACCTATAAGATACAGATCTAACTAGTGGCGAAGGCATCACAGGAAACATAGCCGTTCCACAATTCTGCTGGACAAAACAAGTTGTATATCATTGAATGACACCGATGCCGTATATTTGTAAGAACTAACCAGCCCCAAAGACAGTTATAGATAAGCTTGATACCTGCCACCGCAAGCATCTCACTGAATACAATACGGCCCCACAGTCACGGAATGTAGCCCAATAAAGCGGATAAATGTTTGCATATGTTCCGAGAAGGAAATAAGACACCCCTACTCATACAGCATCGGAATTCACCTTTCCAGATTATCCATCCATCATCTGACCTAGTATGACGTCATAATCATCTCAGCGCGTGTATCATGACGTCACAACCATTACGTCCCAAAGGGTTCCATATAGACCGTCATCAAATCTCAAATAGTCCGACTTGTATGAATTGTATGTTTTTGTAATTCTTTGCTATTTGCTAAACATGCTGTTGAACATTTTGAAACTAATTTGACTGAGCGCTGTTCCTGCCTTAGGCAGCAACAACACCCAGTCAAATTAGTTTCAAAATATTCAACAGCTTACATGTGTAGTTATTTGGAAATTGATAGTCAGAGTGTTCAGAGATCGATCGATCCCAACACGAGGGAGGTGTGAGTGGAGCTTAGCTAGAGATGGGCGGGGCATAGCTAAAATCGGAAAGGTCCATTCTCTGTACAGCTATCAAGTTCGTAGAGGACGCCTCTGAACACACTTGTTAATTGAGGAATCCAGTTTCTCAGTCAATCATATGGCGTCGTATTCAACTACGTGAAGTGTAGGCTGACGTCATAATCAATTACGTTAATTACGGCATGAATGACTCGATTTAGTCCATTTTAAACGCTTAATAGTTCGTCAGGTTATACGACATGTATGTCTTTAGTATTTAACAAACATGCTGATGAATATTCATAGGCAGCAACAGCACCCAGTGAAATTAGTTTCAAAATATTCAACAGCTTGCCTGTATAGTATTCTTGAAGTTAATAATATATTATTATATTATGTTATAAATATTATCCAGCTGTTGCTTCGACGTTGCTCTATCTGGTGTTCGAGAATATCCGACAAGGCTAATCCATTTCACTAGAGATGAAATATGCAAATGACGTGATCTTGTCGGTAATAAAATGGGGCCCCTTTAAAAAACTGTGTTCAATAACTGCAAATCAGCTTAAAGCCACCTCCTCGTGAATGAAGCATGCATACATCTACCGCGTGACATGTGTCTTAACAATGCTTAATGTTACACACATCTACTCTACTTCCTTGCTTGCGATCGTTGTCATTGGTTACAGGTTAGCAATAACATATCATTTCTCAGCCAGTATGTTTCTCTTTGAATGCGGTAATGACAGCATTACTCTTCCCAAATAATAGCCTCATTGACATTTCAGTCTACGAAGCTTGCTTGATCTGACCATATTGGCAGTGCTGTGCCTCAGGGCATTATATTTTCGCTGTAATTCGAGAAGCAGAACAAATGCATCATTGCCTTTTACTGTGTGCACTTTATACAAAAACTTTGTGAGAGAAACTCGTTGTAAGGCTTACCTATCGGAGGTCGGGAGAATTCCTAATTAATCATGAAATTTAGTAGGAATATGTCAAACTGGTTGTGGCGAGGGTCCCCATCACTGACCCATGTTTCTAGCTGGTTTAATTGAAAATAAGGTAAAAATCTATCTAGAATTATTATTATTATTATTATTATTATTATTATTATTATTATTATTATTATTATTTATAGAAGTATTGCCAGTTGACACATGCCCACTTACTCAGATTCGATGACATCAATAGCGGCGTCCAGATGGTCAATGAGTGGAAGCATCCGAGACTCACTATATCTAGTGATATACCACCAATTTGCACATTAACTTGAGAAGTCGCAAGTGAGCAAGCCTGGAAATAAGTGCGTGACACCTGCCATTATCAGGCACAAAACAAGAATTTCAGACGCAGACACTCCAGTACCTGACATTTTGTCAGGGACAGATGCATAGTCACAGTTAGTTCCAATGTGCAACCAAACAGCTGACATACAAAGTACCATAACATTCAGCAAGCAAATGTGTTGTATAATCATTACTATGAGATTGGTTTACAAATTTTCAGTTTCTAGAAAACACATTACTAAGTAGAAAAACAGTGACAGACAATAAATTCTGAATGTCTGGTGCAAGGTAGCTGGTGCCTGACAAAGTGCCAGACACCATTGAAATAGTTATTGCCAGGCTTACAAGTGAATAACAATCTGCTTGGAATATTATAATTGTGCCTTTGATTTGGGGTACGTTAGACATTCGTCTTCCTAAAACAAATGTATTGATATAAGATATCAATTAGTATGGTAGTTGAAAAAACATGCCTCGCATTTCTAGTGAGTATGCAATGCGAGCGACCACACGTCCTCCTGCTTCCAATGTAACAAATGATGCTGTCACAATTCTGCTCCAGTACACGAATATTGAAATTGCGACATTACCCATTGTCTGCATTCTAGGTTTTCTGGGGAATCTTGTATCCCTGGCAGTGTTTTTCTCCAAAGATCTACGCAAGGTGTCCTGTAATGTTCTGCTAGGCATCCGTGCAATGTCAGACACAGGTCTTTTATTGACAGTTCTGATATTTTGGCTCGATAAAATTCAAGTGTCTATCTTTCATTCAGCTGCCGTTTGTCGGATTATCATCTACATTACATATGTCTGCAGTTTTCTGTCAGTCTGGCTGGTTGTTCTAGTCGCGATCGAGTATACCGTTCGTCTGATGTCAACAACTCACGTTCAGATGTGGTGCACTGTGGGCCGTGCAAAGGTCTCCATCGTCATACTATTCATTGTCGCTACATTATTTTACTCATTCGCGTTGTTATCCAATGATATGGAAGAATTTCAAGGCATAAAATACTGCTACGTTCAGGTAGACACTATGTTTATCGTGTCTGTGTTCACGTATATAGACAGTGCCATCACATTACTGATTCCATTCATGATTATCTGTACATTATTGCTCATTACTCTCTGTGCTTTCATGAAGAATAGATGTGACAAGACCGAGCATAGGAGGCACCTTGAGATGCAGCGGACAATCCTGTGTCTCTTACTCGCCGTTCTAATCACATTCACAATTTTAAACTTCCCCAGTCATATTGTCAGACTTGTGCTTTTGATCCGTGCACTGGCAACAAATGAGGATTACATTTCCAATATGGAATACATTTTGCAACATGTAACGCAATATCTATATTATGTCAGTTTTGCCATAAACTGTGTAGTATATGTCAGTTTTGGCAAATCATTTCGCCTGCAAATAAAGAAACAGATTTTGTGTAAATGTTTCTGCTTACTCGAGGCTCACGCAGTGCCGCCATTGCCACAGCCTTTGATGGAAACCCGATTGACCAGAAGCAACATTGGTAATACCAGCGAGCAGAGTTATAGAGGAAGCCATCTTTGTGCTGAGAATCAACATCTTGATCATGATGTTTCTACCTACAATACAATGGTTTAAATCCCTTTACATCTACCGACCAGAAACGAAGATTTTTATTTCAATATTTGTAAACAAATCTGACAAAGAGCTGTAACATTGCTTTCGTTATTAACCATTTGAAGCCTAAGCCAGCCAAACCCGGCCTTTGTGGTGGCCTTACGGAATGTCCATTTGCAGACCCAGAGAACACTATTTTTGAGAATTTACCACTGGAATGACTGGCTCGATTACCGAGCTAATCATTCCCGTGGTAAAGTCTCAAAAATAATCTTTTCTTGGTATGCAAATCGACATTTTCGAAGAGAAAATAAAAAATTAAAATGACCAAAGGGGTAAACAAGGGTATGTATTGGTAGCTTACACTATATGTTGCTATGTTAGACTCTGGGTGTAGATTTTATCCTGGTTTGTAATCGGAATGGCAATGAGTTTAGTAGATATGTATGGGTAGGTATGTCTCTTCAGTTTCGTGTAGTGAATGGTAATGTAACTAGGGATGGTTTGGGTGTCTCTCCCGGCATAGGATAGCATTTGAGTGGTTAGGTGCTATATCGATGTGGACACTACGAATACCAAGGGACAAATACTTATATAGCACATTGTGTACAGATAACCTTACCCAGCAGAGTCCATATAGAGGTGTACGGGTGTGTGTTTGGTGAGTTGGCTGGGGTGGGTGGGTGGCATAGGTTGGGGCCCGTGGGGGTGGCTGGTGGTCGGTGGTCAGGCACTGCACCAGTATTGTAGTAAAGTGGGATGCAACATCGCACGTCCCAACAAAAAATGTTTTCCAATAAAGGCATAAATTTGCAAATAAAATAATAAACAGTGATAAATATTCGTGGCTCTCCATAGGAAATGTAACCTAACGTAATGTGCCAATAATTGCTTCTTCCATGGTCAGCCATCAAGTCTGTGATTGTGTTGTTCATCTCTTAGCAATGGACATTGCCAGTTTATTCATCCATCATATGACGTCATAAGCAACTACGCGATCTATAGGATGACGCCATAGTCAGTCTGAATGACTCTAGTTAGTCCGTGTTAAACGCTTAACACTGTGTACGAATCGTATGTCTTTACTATTTAATAAACATTCTGTAGTGTATTTTGAAACTAATTTGACTGGGCGCTGTTCAGCGCCCAATCAAATTAGTTTTAAAATATTCAACAGCTTACCTGTATGGCTTTCTGGAATTTGATAGTCAGGACGTTCGGCGATCGATCCCAACACGGCCGAAGCGTGTGTGTATCTTAGCTAGGCATGACACAGTCCATTATAACGGAAGTCCAATCTTCATCACGTGACCTGATGGTACTACTAGATCTGCGCGATATACTGATCTCACATCGTAAACCGGTTCAATAAGGGGACGGTTTATAAACCGCCGTAATCATGCTCAAACCCGAAAACAGAGTTTAATTAAATTTTCGGTCGATCTATTACTGATTAATCTCTTTTTAAATTATAAGTATTGCTGCTAATTCAGCCTCTGTAGTAGTCTTGAGAACGGTAAACTTGCCGACTTAAAGAAGTCTATTTTTGAAACTTTAATACAGCAATGACTGGCTCGATAACGAAACCAGACACTCTAGATACATTTAAAAAAAATTATCTTCCTTTGCTTTGCAAATTCCATGGGAAAATTATAAATATAGTGACCAAATTTAAGGATTAAAAGGTTGATACGCAGACCCATTTGAACATACAAAAGTCTACATTTCCGTTATTTTCTATTCCCGCTAAATTGCTTGTGATGAATTGCACTCCACACCTTACAATATTTAGAAACTAATGTGACCGCAAGATGCTGCTGTTGTTTGTAGCACCAAATCGCAGTCAAATTACTTTCGAAATATTTAGCATACACGATAATATTTATAAAATTGTAACTGATTGACTTTCTCTTTGGACGAAAGAGGTCTTTCGTATTCAGTGTTAACATAATCTAATTGGGTATAAAATGATTTCTCTCCTTAATTCTTGTGCGCATGACTGTGCGTTACGGGTGAGTCTCATGCTGGGTGAATAATTCATTATCACAATTCCGTTAAGATCACATGATTACATATGTCTAAAACTAAATCACCTTTCCAGAGTACCCACCCATCATATGACGTCATAATGAACTGCGTGGTGTGTACAATGACATCATAATGAATGACGTCATGAATGACGTCGATAAGTACGTCACGAACGCATATTTGATGACGGTCTATACGTTGTTGTACAAATTGTTTGCTTTTACTATTTAATAAATATGGCAGCAACAGCACCCAGTCTAATTAGTTACAAAATATTCAACAGCTTCCCTGTATAGTTTTCAGGAAATTGATAGCTAGGGCATTCGGGGATCGATCAATCCAAACACGGCGAGGTGTGGGTGGAGCTTAGCTAGTGATGGGCGGGGCATAGCTAAAAATGGAACGGTCCATTGTTAAAACCCGCTAATCTAAACAGGTTGTCCACATTACAAGTTCCGAGGGATTTTTAAATTGTCGCAATTCAGATACAAAATAAACATGTTTATTGGCGCGACAGAGTTACATGTATCTATCGCGACAGAGTTACATGTATCTATCGCGACAGAGTTATATGTATCTATTGCGACAGAGTTACATGTATCTATCGCGACAGAGTTACATGTATCTATCGCGACAGAGTTACATGTATCTAAACATCTAAACATTGCTTAGCTTTATTGTGATAAGTCTTTAAAGTTAAGATTCCAAGTTAACGCCCACCTTGGCCAGTGGTGTCAGTTTCCTAGGGATTATATACCGGTAATGTTCTTAATTCTATAGGTGTATGCTTTAATCACACACCACCTCTTGAAAAATCATCGTTACTGGGATGTCTAACCAATGTAAACGATATTACTCGATAACCGCCTGTCATCAGAATGATACAATGAGAGTAATTGATTGAAAGTTTATGCTGTCCGTGACACCAACAATTTTCAACAAGCAGTCTAAAAATAATAACACATCTTAAACTAGCTGATTAACAAAAATTAAAGTAAATATCTCGTTGTTCAACGCGTGATGTTTATCAACCTGAGTAGGCCTATGCCTACTTGAAATGGCTTCATGGAGCACCCCATTTTCAAACAAACGATGAATTTCGTTCATTAGAATTAATCGATTGTAAATGGAACACAAATTATGGTTAGTCAGTAAGAAGCTAGATTCTAACAATTACTGGCGCCTTATTCATGGTGCGTATAAAGAAGGTTAGCCGTGAACGTGTATTTTGGGTCAACTGTTCCAGACAACTCACGTAGAGTAAAACTTGCTACCGGCGTATCTGAAAAAATATTACATACAATAATGTTACCCACTCATCTTTGGCCCACCAACCCCATAAAACCGATATACGGTTCAAACCGGGTTGAAAATTGACATCGTGACCGGTTTGACATTATGCCATACCGCGCAGCCTTAGGCACTCCATTTCACTTCTGTTATCATGGTCATTCATGTCGCGCTTGTCTGTAAATGAGACGACCCACAAAACAGTAAGCTAAAGTATAGACCTCTGTAACATATGGCATTAAAATAACTATTATATTTACCTTTCCTCGCGCCAACCCACTAATAATCTAGTGATGGTGAGTCGATTTATGTATTTTAGTAATATATTTTTATATTCTTAATGTAAATTATAAACGTTGGAATCTTGATCTGGTCATAGAATTTGGCTATCATTTATGCCTTCACAACAACAAGCGCTACATTCTCGCATATATAACAAACAGGTATAACTAGATGGAGTTGAGGTTGCTGAAGCAGGTCTGTGTGCAGATTCTTAACTGAGTGAAAATCTGTGCAACTGCTACTGTTTGGAATATGCCTTCAGTAGCAAATCTGATTTCTATTGATGGATTATTGTGTTTAAAAGTAAAACAGGGAATACAATGTTAGTGTTAAGCCAGAAAATTCGGAAACCATACGCCGGATCCAAATACTGTGAAATGGCAATACTGGACCGATGTTATACTGGTGTCCCAAGTCTGGATAGATTTATAATCTAAAAGCTGCATTATTTATCAGCAAATCAATTTCAAATACATTTCCTATGGGAGAAATTGTTTGTGATACAAATCTCAATAACTGCTCAATGGAGCAAACATTTTTTGGGCTCGGATCCGACTTTAGTCCATTGAGCAGTTTTTTGATATTTACGTCACAAACACAACCTTCCATAGGAAATTGATTTGCTGATAAATGACGTAGTTT
Organism: Chaetoderma sp. LZ-2023a; assembly: GCA_034401795.1. Classification (NCBI taxonomy): domain Eukaryota; kingdom Metazoa; phylum Mollusca; class Caudofoveata; order Chaetodermatida; family Chaetodermatidae; genus Chaetoderma; species Chaetoderma sp. LZ-2023a. The sequence continues at coordinate 88,662,423 of CM067368.1, read as the reverse complement.
TCAGACAATCACCTCCAGACCTGGAGGACTTCTAATACACCATAACTCCTGTATTTTTGCTTCAAAGAATTTTGATCTAGCCTATGGTGTTCAAGAAATCTGCCTTTCCGTGCTCCAAAAAGTCCAATAGGAAATGTATGGGAGTGATATTTGGACAGTGACTCAATCTAGACTATTACGGAAGATTGTGTTGAAACATAACAATCTTCTAGTATCTGTACACTCACATCAAAACAAAACAAAACTTTTGTCCATTGAGCAGTCTTTGAGATTGGAATTACAAACCATGGAAAATGTATTGGAAATTGATTTGCTGACAAATGAAGCCGTCTTTGGACAATCCTCTCGAAACTGGTTGGACGGGAGCGGGGGTAGGGTGGGGATACCTCTCGTACTAGTTATATAGATATGTGCACGAATACACTGAAATTGTGCCTTTTGTGATAAAAGCATGTAACTGCGCCATTTATGCCGTTTATGTATGTTGACCTTATTGTTCCAAATGGTATTGACCTCAAAATGAAAAGGACATGATGTGAATATGTAGCCAGGAGCCCAGGACTATAAATCACATAAACCCATGCTCAAATTACTTTCCTATCATTTACAGTTATATAAATATCGGTGTTTCCGTCATTTGCTCATATTTGATAATTGCAAAAACGGTTGCCATGGTAACGCCAAAAATAAGTCAAATCTTAAATGGATCCATTATCCCAACATCACATACTACTTTCCTGCCAATTTCCATGTTATTTATCACAAAAGGCACGATTCTTTTGCCATTCTACAATGTTTGGATCCTGTGTACGTTTTCCAAGAAATACAATTTCCCGTGCCCAAAAACTCCCATGGGGACAATATTCAGAATCACGGGTCCGCTGGTATACTAGAAGTGTCCTGAGTTTGGAGCTGATAGTCTGAAAACTGCGTCATTTATTAGCAAATCAATTTCACATACATATCCTATGGAAAAATTTGCTTGTGAAACAAATCTCAAAAACAGTCTTGGAACAAAACAAATGTGGGATGTGGGTCACGAGATGTGTGAAGACTGTTAAGTTTCAACGTTAGCTGCTAAAAACTCTAGGATATCGTTCCCATGCATTTTCTAAGGGACTCTTTTTGGGTACGGGAAAGCAGATCTCTCGGAAACCATACAATGGATCGAAATTCTGTCATGGTAAATACAGGATATAGAGACTATGAAATACTCGAGGTGCTCCAAAATTGGAGATAATTGTCTCAAAGTTGTGTCCTTTATCCGCAAATCAATTTCCCATACACTTAAAAAAGCTCTAGGCCAAAATTTCGCGTTTTGGCACGGATGTGGGTGAACAGATGCTAGAAGGCTCGAGTGTCACCACGATCTGCGACAAACTCTATGAGTATCAGGCCCATTCATTTCCTATGGGATTTTTTATGGGCATGGAAAAATGGATTTCTCGGAAACGATACACAGAATACAAATTCTTTGAAAAACAAAACACAGGTCTTACTGTGTACAGGACGTGTCCTAAGTTTAGAGATGATAGTCTGAAATCTGCATCATTTATCAGCAAATCAATTTCCCATACAGTTCGTATTGAAAAATTAGTTTCTGATAAAAATCAAAAATTCCTTTCGCATCAACAGCTTCCGGTCAAATTAGTGTCAACATATTCGACGCAATGTTTATTAAATAGCAACGACATGCATAAGCATGGTGACCACGTCATTAAGAGCCCCCTCACCACCTTACCTTTCCCACTCTTGTCAGATTCTTAGTTTATATCTTGTTTCCCATATTTCCCTCTCCTATCTTTTTGTCTCTCTTTTCCTACCCCCACCCCCACCCACACTTTCCTCCCCAACCCACTCTCTCACTCTGGCTCTCTCTCTCTCTCTCTCTCTCTCTCTCTCTCTCTCTCATCGCTATCTCTCTCTCTCTCTCTCTCTCTCTCTCTCTCTCTCTCTCTCTCTCTCTCTCTCGCTCTCTCTCATCATGCGCATACTCACGCCAATACCTACGCACGCACGCACATATTCACCTACACATAACTACCTAGAAAAATTGTAATCAGTGGTTGATATAGATTATCAATTAACTAGTTATACATACGTTACTATTTAATTATGTTTTATTATACCGCCATCTTGATGTATTTATTATTGTGCTGCATCTGTATGTATGGGAGACAGGTGTATAAGACTTATGTCTTACTATGCTCCCATTGAACAAAATAAATTCTGTTTAAAAAAATAGTAACGACAAAGAATTCGTACAATGTTTCGGACTATTACGTGTTTAAGACGGGCTAAATCGAGCCTTTCATGTTGTAATGCCATCCTACTCGCCACGTAGTGCGTGCGTGCGTGCGTGCGCGCGCGCGCGCGCGCGCGTGTGTGTGTGTGCGTCCAGACCATAGCCCACTGGCCAGCAATTCCGCTTTTGTCACAGAATTTTTAAATTTCAGATTCCCAAGATTATTCAGAAATTCTATCTTCTGATCAAGACCACTATGCCCCGCCCATCTCCAGTTAAGCTCCGCCCACACCTCGAGCGTGTTGGGATCGATCGATCTCTGCCATAGGCAGCAACAGCGCCCAGTCCAATTAATTTCAAAATATTCAACAGCATGTTTATTAAATAGAAGAGACATACAATGTATACACCGTGTCGGACTACTAAGAGTTAAAGACGGGTCATGTAGAATCATGCATGACGTAGTGGTTATGACGTCATCTTATACGCCGCTTAGCTGATTATGACGTCATATGAAAATTCTATTCTAATGTAAAGTCACAACATTTCCTGTCTTACAATTTGAACCAGATCGGATCTGTAGATTCGAGAGATCCTCTGATCCCGAATTTGTTCCGATCTTGATCCAGGTTTTTTTAAATCCCCATCATGGATAACGTCTGGAATTTCCCCCTTTCGGGGTGAGGGTTATTACAAAATCTTTGGATCTGTTTGCCAACATTATAAATCAATTGAATAAAAATTATTTTAACAATTAATTCCAAAATGATATATTTCCTTTCTCAAATTAGACACCAGGTTTCTGGTTACATATTTAGCAATCATCCTCACACGCCCACTCTCTGTCATCCCTCCAGAAATGCTTAAAATTGTTAAAAATTGTATACTTTTAGAGGCTTAGATCGTGTGTATGGACACGAAATAAATCTTAGCATCTGATAATTGCGTTCCTTATAAATTAATATAATTTATTAAATTTTGAAATTGAATTAGGAACACGAGTCCCTAAATCCAATTCACAACTAAAAAAATTATATTAATTTATACATAGTGAAATCATCACATGTTAAGATTTATTTCGTTTCATTACATCCATGCACACAATTTAAGCCTACAAAAGTATACAATCAGTACAACAATTTTATATTCAAACATTCTGGTGTGAGTATGCGGCTTTAATGTCTATCTCCGTATCGAAGCCCATCATTTATTCGTCGCTAGGGGCGTGGCTCGGCTCGCAGTCGTCATTACACATCAATGTGTCTTGTAAAGGTTTTACGTCAAACCAATGAACCACATACTGTCAATCCTCATTATTATCAAATCCGAGAGTCAGAGTTGCACGTCTTTCGTTGGTTCAGAAGTCCCTGCTAGGCTGCATATCTGAGAGACACAGTTTGCGCAAAATAGATACTGTGTCATACATATATAGCGTCAATTTGCATCGATCTAAATAATTACAATACACGAATACATACCCTTTTGTAACAGTTGTTCATATTCTCTCACGTGTTTACTGGTATGGTGATGTCATGCGTTAAAGGAAAGGATCAGGGAACTAACATACGCTCTTGAATGGCGGCTTTATCTAATAATCGAACTATAGCCTGGAGTGCCAAACAGAAATACCTCAGAATAATTAGAAAAAAGCAGCTAAACACCATTTATGTCATTCTGGCGGGAACCAATTAGTGACGATGCTGGACCTATACGCTCTGGTGTATGCCGAGAGAATAAATAATACCCGCTACAGACGGTCATATAAGCTCAGTTATATTCGCGCTAAGCTGATTAGCCACCACGTACTACAGGTAAAATACTGTCTAGTTGTAAACGAATTTGACTGAAAGCGACAAGGCCTACATTCAGTCACACGAATTTCAAAATATTCAATAGGCATCATATTACGACATTGGAAACCAGCAGTCTATTTTGAAATCATTTTGACCGAAACTTATTTCTTCAACCAGAAAAAGTGACTCAATTATAACGTTTTCAAAAGGAGCAATAGTGAATTAGCAGTAGTGAGTTAATCGTTCTACATCGGCGCCTATAGAGAATACTATTCATACCGCTTACAAAACTATATGCAGGTGTGCTTTCATTATATTCAGGTAGGCCTTAGCTTCAGTTTTCTTTATTTCACTCAGGCCATTACAAATGACATATGAGGGCAATATTTGTTACAATCTTTGGCGATAGAGGTATTATAATTTTTTACAAACGTTGTCCACATACGGTATTAATATTATTATAATCATCATCATCACCATCATCGTCATCATCATCACCATATTATTATTATTATTATTATTATTATTATTATTATTATTATTATTATTATTATTATTATTATTATTATTATTATTATTATTATTATTATTATTATTATTATTGACATCATCAGTTTGAATAATTTGTAAATTGATATAGACGTTAATCTTCGGTTGTTGTTGTTGTTGTTGTTGTTGTTGTTGTTGTTGTTGTTGTTGTTGAGGTTGCCGCTGTTGTTGTTGTTGTTGTTCGTGTTCCCGTCGTTGTCGTCGTCGTCGATGTATTTGCGGTAGTTGTTCGTCGATCTGTTTGATCTTGTTTGCGTTGAATTTTTCTCTTTGAGTATGGCAGTAGCTTGCAAAATATATACAAAACCTGCACACACAGGTGACACATGGCGGAGTGCGAAGCACCAGCGAAGTCACTATTTGGCTCCAAGTTAAGCCCTCCTAGATTTAGTAAATGTATTTTCTCAAATAATCCCGATTCATTTCCATTATTTACCGATGGTAGTTTATTTAATATTGTATGGAATTATCAATATATGTTATTTATTATTTCTCTTTTCCCTTTTAGTTACTGTTTGATTCTAAACAAGCACGATGAGAAGCGTACCAACGTTGGATACTTCCATCAGTGTTTGTTTAAAATGAACCTGTCCACTTTATTCATCCATAATCTGATGTCATATGACACTATATTGAACTAAGTGACGTTTAAGATGACGTCATAACTAATAATGGTATGAAGATGAAGGACTCGATTTAGTCCGTCTTTAACGCTTAATAGTCCGTCACGTTGTACGAATTGTATGTCTTTACCATTTAATAAACATTCTATTGAATATTTTGAAACTTATTTGACCGGGCGATGTTGCTGCCATAGGCAGCAACAGGCGCCCGGTCAGTTTAGTTTCAAAATAGTCAACAGCTTACCTGTATAGTTTTCAGGAAATTGATAGTCAGGGCGTTCTGACGAGAGACGTGTGGCCGGAGCTTAGCTAGAGATGGACAGGGCGTAGCTAATATATTTATATACACACATATATATATATAAAACACTTTGATGTTGAAAGCCTCCGCAGGGTTGTTCCATTAGGGACTGGATACAATTGGTCAGACAACTCAGAATTTGTAAAAGCTTTTTAAAGTATTTCTCAGAAAATCGAAGATTCTCGTCGATAAAATTGACCAATTAAACTTTATCTTTGGTTTTCGGGTTCCTTCCCGCATGAAGACCTAAAATCATTTCACTTGTAAACACGGAGTGGTGTGCTGAAAGATATAGATAGATAGATTTATTCACACAATAGGCCATTTGACCCTTGAGTGCAAATGGTTACACATAATGTGATATGGCGGACAAATCAACTAAGTGCATTACAATTGCAAGAACATATTCATTCTCATATTTTATATGTTATTAAATCAGTAATGTTCGCAGGCTAATTTGGTTCATATACATCTGGACCACCGTGCCAGCCGCGGATCCATCAATGAACCATGGGTCGATTTCCTTAGCAGACAAAGGGACACCTAGGTATTTGGGGCTACATTATCAAAATGCTCAGGTGTGCTGTCCGCGGAAATCGACCGTAGTCCATCAACAGACCGAGGCTGGTCACACGATAGCCCGATTTGCAACTAAGATACTGATAAACGAAAACAACATCACCACGCACGCGCACACGCACGCACGCACGCACATACACACACGCGCACGCGCATACACACACACACACTCTCTCTCTCTCTCTCTCTCTCTCTCTCTCTCTCTCACCCACACTCAGACAGTATAATGCCATTTCCAATATCACCACCCTTCGTTTCCAAATATGTTAAGTCGAAAGGGAAACGAAGAGCGGGATCCGGTCTAAGTACATAAATCACTCAAGGTCAACACTCCTCGCTTTCGAAATAGCGGGTCGAAAGAAAAGCGAGGAGTGAGACCAGGATGCACGCGCTCACACAATCACTTTCGCTCGCACACCTTCACAAAGTCATGCCTAGAAATTAAAAATGGGTTTTTGAAACGTTGATTTGGTTCTTTCACATCGAAAGAGGACCACTCTGACACTCCATCACTGGAACCACTGGATTGTTTATCGAGCCAGTCCTTCCAGTGATAAACCATCAGAATAGTACCGCATTCTCCAACGTGACGGGGATGGTTTGACTGACTCCCCCATGTAATGGCATGAGGGCACTAGTTTGGCATTTTTTAAAATAAATAATGTTCTTGGTTCCTCTTATCCACTTACTAATGCCTGGCAAAAACGGTCACTCTCTTGTTCAAACAAAAGTTAAGTGTAGTGTGTGTCAACCTAGTGAAATTATACTTACTGTGATGCATGCTGAATTCAAAGGCCGTCATCTTATGTAGGTCCAAGATACTGCATTGGTAGTTGCTGCCTTATTGATACGGTCCTTCTGCTAAATTCAAACCTACCATTTAGTTGTTAGATTTGCCTCCAAGCTTAGATTCTCTACCTATCTTTTGACACATCAGCGCAACTGGCGAAGATGATCGGTTTCCTGAAGGTCATTCTACAGAGCATCTCCCTCAGAAAGGCAGCGTGCAGACATGTTACAGAGTGACAGCTTCAGAATCACATAACGATCTGGTTGCATATCACACTGCAACAACATATAACATCACCAGGACAAGTTATCATTTACACAAGCAGTTTGGAAAATGCATAAGGGTTTTATGGTGGAGAGTAAGCGTCTGGGTCCTAAGACCGCACCCAGTCATAGTACAGAGTACAGATATATATCTTTGCGCAGTGCTTCCTACGTTGGCGGGGTTATCTAAGCTAACTGGTATCCAAAGATACAGAGGCGGATGTATGCGAAATTAACACGTTGGTCCTCACCACTAGGAAATGCCAATAGTTTGCCAGAGTCGGATCATGCCAACGTGTCGATTGGAGTTCCAAACAATTATTAAGCCTTGCGGCTGGAGGAGCTGTGAAAGAGGCAATCACCCAAAATAATAAGAACCCTAAGGTATTTGACCAATTTTACACAATCTAGCCGGTGCGCCGTGTTACGTATGCTCTACAGCCAGAAAAGAAGCACACACAAATGTCTCTTACGGAGAAATTGTCCCTAACTACTTTAAATCTATCCTATCGAGCTAGAATAGCCAGGTTTAGTCGGTCACATGCCAGGCTCGAGCATGGTGAGCATGAACAGTGACCTCAGTGTAAAATTGATGCTTGGGAATAGTGATGCCGATATAATGTTGCTGTATAGTATAGGCTAGCGTACTGCGGTCCTAGAGTTTTTATATAAACAAAACAAAAAAACTAGGAACTATCACAGTGTCATCAGTAAATCAGGTCATAGGACCTTACGGTGCTCGTTAGTTGTAAGCACAAAAATAAGAATAGTATTTACAGTTAAAAAGATATAAACTATAAAAAGCGGTCTCAGACGACCGGGGAGGTACCTATTAGTTATCAGTACCTATAACGGAATGAATGAATAAATATAATAGTACAATAGTATAGCTACTTGGGTACCTATTGGCCATCGGTACGGAAAGAGTTCATAAATCACTGTAGATGCTGCGTTACAGATGAGGAACGCAAGATGGCACGATTCTGAAGTTGCTGGGAAATCTCCGCAGTGAAGAAGAACGACTGTAGCTGGATGTCCACTAGATAGTCATAATAAATAATATAATAATTTAAACAGTATGTTAAATAGTGTCCATCCGGTAATGGTAGTTTGAAGGCTGCCCGTAACATAGAGGGCTACAGTTGTAATTAAACAAGGCATGTACATAACTGGATACACCGTACATGATACATCGCATAGCCCTTGCGTTGTCCCAGGCAGAGTCCCACCAGGCTGTGGCCTAAACGTTAATTAAATACACGACATGCTGCGCAGAAGTTTGAATACCACTTTTCAGTGTGGTCCGGAAGATCTGACGAGTTGCCCACCCAGAATCACCACTTGTTCTACATGCTGTAAAGATTACATCTGGGCCGCGAGGCCCATCCGCGGGAAGGCTCCTCTGTAGTATTGGTAGTGAGGAAGACGCTTCTATTTATTTACTTGCCCACAGATGGCCGTCCGAGGCTTGCAAAAACTTGTGACTGCGGATGTCGATTGCTGACTAGAGCAGGAGAACTGAAATCCGAGAGGCACTGCTGCGTCTAATAGGGAGACACAGTCAGTAAGCAGTTGCCCACGTCTAGCACTGCTCTGGCCACACAACCTACCACTGGCTCTCTCTCTCGCCGAAGTGTGGTCTCGATTCTTGATTTTTTGCTCCTTTTATACTACTCGTGACAGCAGAGGCAGGGACGCCTAGCCAATCAGCGGGCGATCTGTAGCCAATCATTCTCTATTCATTTGATACATACACGCGATTACGACGTCCCAGTAATATTTTGAAACTAATTTCAACGAGCCATTTAAGGATAACTCAGTTATTTCTGGTCCGATTTTAAAAAGGTAAACAGTTTTGGATTTCTCGTATCATTCTGGTCCTGATTGCTACCGAGAACGACAAGAATGGAGTTATTTAAAGAAATCACGTGCACCAACTCGGTACTACTACTACTACTACTACTACTACTACTACTACTACTACTACTACTACTACTACTACTACTACTACTACTACTACTACTACTACTACTACTACTACTACTACTACTACGACTACTACTACTACTACTACTACTACTACTACTACTACTACTACTACTACTACTACTCCTACTACTACTACTACTACTACTACTACTACTACTACTACTACTACTACTACTACTACTACTACTAATAATAATAATAATAAATCCATTGATCTGCCGTCTTTGAATATTAATCCTAAAGGAATTAGGATTGGTCGTTTAAATGTACAGCACCTGGTGCCTAAGATTGACCAGTTAAATATGATTATGGAGAAGTGTGAAAAAGAACTTGAAGTTTTCTGTACCACTGAAACATTTCTCTCATCAACAATCCCAAATAACTCCATTGAAATTGAAGGCTATGTTTAATGAAAGAAAAGACAGAAAAGAACGGGACGGTGGTGGAATTGTGCTATATATAGCTGATAACTATTCATATGTGAGGAAACTAAATTTTGAAACCGATGATCTGGAAACTCTATGGATTGAAATTAGACCCTTTAAGACCAAGCCTTTCCTATTGGGCTGTGTCTACAGACCCCCTGATTCACCCGCTATCTGGATTGATGAATTTGAAGCTATGTTAGAAAAGGCATATTCCGAAAACTCCGATATTATACTTGTAGGAGATTTTAATTTCGACCTTATTAAAGCAGATAATCATAAATGGCAGTCTTTAATTGAACTTTTTCATTTAGAGCAACTTATACGTAATCCAACCAGAGTTACAGAAAAAACTTCAAAACTGATTGACCATGTGTATGTCACAGATAAAGACAAAATTCAATCGTCAGATGTCGACTCTTTGGCACTAAGTGACCATTATCCAATATTCGCTGTACGCAAATGTAAACCATTCAAAACTCAAAATTCGCACCAACGTATTAAATACAGGACCATCAAAAGCTTTAATGAAACTAAGTTTCTTAGTGACCTGTCTGTATGTGATTGGCGTTCTATAGGTTATTTGATCAATGGTATGCAAAATTCATCAACATTATGAATAAACACGCTCCTGTCATTGAACGTAGAGTTAAACGTGTATGTCAACCGGGATGGATGAACAGAGAAATTTTAAAAACAATGAAAGAAAGGGATTATCATAAAAACGTAGGAAACATGTTGAATTTTAAAATGTTAAAGCAAAGAATTGCGTATTTGATTAAAGCATCTACACGAGATTATTTTGCAAATAAATTAGAAGCAGGCAAAAATAATCCGGCTAATATATGGAAAATCCTAAAAGACATAAATCCCAAGGCATACAAATTACCTTCAATAATCTGTGATGATAATGGAAGTGAAATTCAAAACCCACAAATGCAATCTGAACATTTTAATATATATTTCAGTACAATCGCGTCAAAACTGACACACTCCATGATGAAACAAAGGCCAACGGCATTTGATAAGCTATCAGATCATGTTTTTAATAAAGTTCCAGAAAATATAGAGTTTCGAATTCCATATATAACCATTGAATATGTGTCCAGAGAACTTAGCAACTTAAAAACAAATAAGTCATCTGGTTATGATGAATTGAACGCACACTTCCTCAAAGCAGCAGCATCAATAATTGCACCATCAATTACACTTATTATAAACAAAAGCATAGCTACGGGAGAATTCCCCAAAATGTGGAAATGCGCAAAAGTAAAGCCTCTACATAAATCTGATGCAAAAACCAATGTTAGCAATTATAGGCCTGTCTCTAGATTACCCATTATCTCTAAGGTTATTGAACGACACATACATGATCATATTTATAAATTTATAAGCAAGTATAATTTATTAGTGGAGTCGCAATCAGGCTTCAGACCTAACCATTCATGTGAAACTGCTTTGCTAAATCTAGTAGAAAGATGGCGCTTTTCGATAGATAATAGCGACCTTATTGGTTCTATTATGATTGACTTTAAAAAGGCCTTTGATCTTGTCAATCATGACATCCTATTACAAAAATTAAGTATTTACAAATTCAGCTATAATACATTAAAGTGGTTTTCTTCATATTTAAATGGCAGACAACAATACGTTTCAATTTCTGGAAAGAATTCTAAACCACTGCCCATCGATATAGGAGTACCACAAGGCTCAGTTTTAGGGCCACTTCTGTTCATTTTATATGTTAATGATTTACCCACGTGTGTCAACAATCTTATGGATATGTATGCTGATGATACAACTATGCATGCTGCTAGCTCAAATGTCGCTGAAATTCAAGAAAATCTAATTAACGGTATGAAGTCGGTAGAAGAATGGTGTGTAAATAATAAAATGTTGTTAAATACGGACAAAACAAAAATGTTCAAAATAGTTTTCATTTGGTCTGCAAATGGATAATTCTCACTGCTACAGCATTATTGTTTTACAAAGTTTGACATATTTCCTGCCAGAAAAGATAGCATGTTGACCTTATCAGGTTTTAAGCAAGCACGTTTGGGGTTAACAATCTGGCCTGCTTTGCTAAAGAGTCGTTCTGAGGGACAGCTTGTAGCAGTCACACAAAGATACTTCTTAGCAAAGTTGGCTAAGGTCGGATAGCTCTTTTCATGAATTTTCCACCAGTCTAGTGGATTGGAGTCTTGGTCTGGTTCAGGGGCACCTAAATACAATACAAGTTCACTATCTACTGGGAGAGTGTCTACTGAGCTACATTGATTGTCACTTGATTTCTTGGTTTTGACAAACAAACTTGCTAAGGTTTTCTTTGCTGGTGTGTGTTTAACGTGGACATCATTACTGATAGACACAGGCTTGACATGTAGTGATACATCCATACGAATTTTCTCCTTCACAGTGTGGTACTCCTCCTCGGTCAGATATTGATTCTTGAACTTAGGATCAAGAAAGGTTGCCACACATAGAAGTTCATTAATTTTATCGTCATTGTAACGTTTTGACAGACATTTCTTTATCGAATCTCGCATCTCGGTTGTCAAGTCATGAACAATTACATCATCCTCTGTTGGCGGATTGAGAACATTGACATTGATGACGTTAAGCAGAGGTTTCAATGAAGATACACTAACATATTTCTCCTGTGACAAAATATCGGTAAAGTCGCCTACACTTTCTAGGGCACTACACACTGCTTCCAAAACATGGGAATCCTGCCAAGTAGGGGCTAGTTGTTTAGTCTTCCGATCTAAATTTAATACTCTGGTAATGGCTGGCTCCTGCTCAACTATCCTCTTCATCATGGCAAACTTGGCTCCCCATCTAGTGGCACAATCCTGTGAATAGATAAGATTAAGACATATTCATCTTAGGGCTTGCAAATGAACAATTTAGTCAATGTCCATATCATAGTAACTTAGCCAGTCATTCCAGCGGTAAATTAAAAAAAAATAATTTTATCTTAGGGCTTGCAAATGAACAATTTAGGATAACATATCTAATTCTAACAGAATAAAATGGGTCAATGTCCTCATCATAGTAACTTAGCAAGTCATTCCAGCGGTAAATTTTCAAAAAATAATTTTATCTTAGGGCTTGCAAATGAACAATTTATGATGACATATCTAATTCTAACTGAATTAAATGGGTCAATGTCCTCATCATAGTCATCTTGCCGGCTAAGCGGTCAAGCGTTACTAAGGCAACAACTACTGGCCTACTATAGAAATAATACACCACATACTGTGCTTGACTGATCAACCATTTTCATCCCAAACACACATAATAGATGAATTCTGCTGAATATTTGAATAATTATTTTACTGAAAACTATTATAATGATTCAGTTAAACTATCACTGCAAATATTCAGCAAGAGTACATGTAGGCCTACTATATGTAAACTACAATATATAGATAACAAACTTACTGTAATCAGCTGATGCTTTGGCAATCCAAGGGTTTCCTGCGCCTCCTTGAGCTCGCGTCGCTTCTTCCAGCTGGTAGAGAATGTCGACACAATCGTACGGCATACACCTAACGTTCTCGATATACGCTTATCGTTCATTGCACCATTTACTGCTAGATGCAAATTGTGGCCAAAGCATGACAGGTTAATCCAATCCAGATCTCGTAGAGCCTTTTTTATGTTGCTGCCGTTATCCGTCGTCATGCACACATGCTTGTCAGCGCTAAGTCCCCAGTTTGCAAAACATTCTGTCAAAGTTTGTCCGATGTTATCTGCCGTATGGTCATTTGGAAAATACAATGTTTCTAACACACGAGCCTGTAGGGTCCACGTCCTATCGATGAAATGGACGGTCAGGCCAAGATACGGCACCATATTTTCTGATGACCAAAGATCCGTGGTAGTAGCAAAGTAGTCTGCACATTTCAGTTCATCGACGATCTTATTGCGCACCTCAATATAGAACTGCGGAATCGCAGTATCGCCAAAGTAATTACGACCAGGCAATTTGTACCGGCTGTCAAACTGTGAGAGCATGTTAATGAAGTGATCGTTGTCTACTGTGTATATAGGAATCATACCTCCGGCTAAGTATCGCGTCACTGCTTCAGTCAGGCGTTTGTGTCGTGGATGCGATTTCTCGTAGATCGTTCCTTTACAGAATGACTCACTTATCTTCTGCCGCTTTCGCGGCGTTGTCTCTGTCTCGTCATCAAGGGTTAAATCGTCACTCTTTCGTTTACCAGGCGTGAACGTCAGTTGCAAAAATGCTTGCGGATGATGCTTGCGTAAATGAAATCGTAAATTAGAGGTGTTACCACCTCTGGCGCACACAGACTCTTTACACAATTTACACACTGGCTTTTCTTCATCAGTTGCTTTACCGTCATCGCCTGCTATAAATCCGAAATGTAACCAAACGGGAGACGTTCCCTTGGCTTTAGGAATCAATTCCATAGTGTTGAAAAGATATAATCGTCCGAAATTAATTTTAAAACATTAATACTAGTATGGGCTAGGACGGCTATATTTATAAAAAAGGTCTTCTTGAGCTTGGGTCACATGACGATCAATAATTTATCAATAATTTGTATGAATAGAATGGATTAATAGCCTAATAATAGGGCCATTGATTTCGCGGTGATCAGAGTGTGTGACCTATACTCTTGTTTTCTTTACAAAAAAATTTAAAAAATCAGTAAAGTTGAAACACTTTTTCCAAAATAATTTTAGTGATATTTGTTATCAAGAACAGCACAACAAATTTGAAGGAAATTTTTTTCAAAATAGTCATTTGATCATATACTACATATTATGCATTCAAAATTCTGCCACTGTATATCGAAGGGTTAGGCGGCCAGGGCGGGCAATCAATAGTTAAATTAGTCAATAAACGCTGGACACATACAGGTTTGAATGAGCATTCTTTCTCAATTCTAGTTTTGACAAGGATTTATTGTATGATCACCACGCGCAAAGCGAAAGTTAACAATAGGTGTCGACCTTGTAATGCCGTCAATAGCGTCATCAGAATGGAATGTGGATGGAGTATTCCCGTAATGATAATCAGAACGAGGCTGAGCTGTGTTTATTTTAATTTATTCTTGAGCATAATGACGTCAAACGCGTCATCATCACCCTTTGTAAGAACAATGGCGGACATTTATCGGAAATTGCGTTGCAAAAAAACTTTGAAATTTTATAGTTAAATGACCTTTATTGGCATAGAAAATCGTTACACAATGAAGGATTAATATAATATGAACTGAACAGGTATGGATATAACAATAAGGCATGATACATTTGTAGATATTTCGGCATTTTTACTTTTCAGTGCCGATAAAATGTACTTATGACTTTCAAATCTCGCGAGATTTGCGCGAGATTCGCGAGACTTGGCGGTTGTGATTACTTCCGGGTTGGATTTCGACAGTTTTTGTTTACGACGAAATGATCATTGCAAACTCTACAAATAATATTTTTTATAATATTTCGATATTTCGGTATTGAAAATATCATTCCGGTATGACAACCGGTATGGGTATGATACCGGTATTCGGTATCATACCGAAATACCGTGAAGCCCTATGGCTGCAATGTTCTTCCTCCTTTCCATATGATCGGTTTTCCGCACACCGGATGAGGGGTTGTTGGCGGAAAATGTTGGCTCGTGCTGATGGTGGTGGTGTTCTGTTGAGGGAAGTCGGGGTTGCTGTGTGATGCTGGCGTAGTGTGGGGTGGGCAGATCTAGTTTCCCAAGCTGGGGAATGCCGAGTCTGTTGCTGTTGCAGAAAAGTCATGTTGTGGTGGGTCACAAACTCACCGCATTCGTGCAGGAGGGAATGTCACGGAAAAAGGTGTCTCTAACCTTTTCTGTTACAAAAGTTAGGTGCATGCTATCCATGTTGGTGGCGATGTTGAATGTCTCAGTTATACCGTCTATATCACTGGGTATGTATGTAGTGTTCGCCCAATGATGAATTGACGTATCCAGCCTTGTGGGCAAGTATGTTCTGTATGTGCCTGGCTTTCTGTGTCTTGGTATGATGTTCTAACTGGTCACGGGGTGGGTGGGGTGGGGTGGTGCTTGGTAGGATGGTTGTGCTCGGGATGCCCTTTGGATGGGGAGGGTCATCTCCGATTACATGACAGGTTTTACTCATAGTTTTAAGTACCGGGAATGTTCGAGCCGAGAGTCTGTTGAACAGGCAGCTTCCCTGCCTACCACCAGCGGGTGGTGGGGTGGGTGGGGGGTGTGTGGTGGGGATGGGGGTGGGGGGGGGAGGTAACAGTGGTGCGGCATGCCACCTTCTCTGTAACAGCCGACTCTCTCATATCTGAAGATTGACAGTCAACAGACGACGAGTGGAGTGTGAAATGAACAGGACCAGTGATGTCCGAACTTGGTGCATAGATGAGAGACGCGAGTTGGACGCGAGTTGGAGTGGGGGCGGTGGTACTAATGGATGGGGTGTACCTTGGAGTGGGGGTGGTCTCGCCATTTCAGGGCTTGGAAGGATGCACCGAGTTGTGTGGTTTTCCTGTTCTCTGCAGCAGGCCAAGGCCTCATCCAGCCTCGTTACTTCCGTGCTTTTTATTATATGTTCCATCCCACAGGAAGCATGGCCTGGGGCAGCCTCAGCATCTGCTTGTAGTAACTGTATAACTGGGGTAATAGCATGAAGTGGGTGGGAATGGGAAGAGGTCGGCGGAACAACCTTTCCGCCCTTCCCCTTGGACAGCACAAACGAGAAAGTCTTCAGATACAACTTCCCAGATCATGTAGACTGGCTCTAAGGAGGGAGAGGGCGAGTATGTATCTCATCATCGTCCTCAGCGTTAGTCATGTGTTCGCCGGATTCCTGGCTGTGTAAGAGAATGGTCGAACTAACACCATGGTGCTCTGGACTAACGTCGGGAATACCTGTTTCCGTAGAGACATATGTTTGGGTACCTGTGTTACATGGAATGCCACGTCCGAGCTCTGGCACTCGGTCATCACTAACACAAGGTTTAAGTCGATCGAAGTGGATGACTGAGGTCACGCCAACTGAGGCGCGGATATGGTAGGTCATGTCCGACCTCTTACCTACTACCACATAGGTGCCTTTCCACTGGTAACTCAGTTTACTCGGCACATTTGCAGAACGTCACGAATCGTGAACCCAAACCATTTTCACCGCCTCATACATGTTTCCATGTACTCGCCCGTCTCGCCATGTTTCCTGATGCTGGTGCGCAGTGGATAAAGTTGTTTTCACTAGCTCATGGGATTGTTCTATCCATTGGCGCATGAGCTCTACGTAGAGATATGGTGAATTTTTCTCTCGTGGAATCCTCGTCATGGCCAGATCCAGGGACAAGGCTAATTCACTGCCTAACATTAACCAAGCAGGGGTATAACCCGTGCTGGAATGTGTCGAAGTGCGGTATGCCTTGAGCACGTATGGGAGTCGTATATCCCAATCGTGACAATCAAGGTGCGTTTCCTTAGTCAGAATCTCTGCCAGGGTTCGATTGAACCTCTCTACCATTCCATCGCTCGGCAGATGATAGGGAATTCTGCGTGTTTTGACTATATGAAACAATTTGCAGAGCTAGGAGATCAGCCGGCTCTCAAAATTACTTCCTTGGTCAGATTGCAATTAATAGGGCATACTGCGGTGGCAGAACACATTGCTAGTCAGGAGCTCCGCTAATGTGGATGCCTCTTGGTCTGGCAAAGCAAATGCTTCTACCCACTTCGTAAAATAATCTTGCAATACGAGGATGTACTTGTTTCCTTCATCTTGCGTATTCAAGGGTCCGAGCACATCAATAGCCACTCGCTCCTACAGTGCATCAACAATTTTAACTTGTAGGGGTGCGGAATGGTGCTGGCCATGTCTTTGGCATGGGACATATTTGGTGACCCATGCCTTCACACTATCGCATATCCCGATCCAGTGGAATCTCTGTTTGATGCGATCTGCTGTTATTTCTATGGCCAAGTGTCCAGCGGTGTCATGGAGTTGTTGTAGGCCTATCACATGGTAACGCTCAGGAATCACTATCCAGTTATTAATGTAGAGTATGCCACCTTGGATATGACACTCTCTAAACCTCTGATAGTAATATTTTGCCATCGCGGAAAGTGGAGTAACAGATTCCTTAGGAGGAGGTACCCCCTCCTGGATCCACGCGTATATGTTTCGTGTTTGTGCATCTGTTGGTTGTTCATGAGCGACTGTCTCCGGATCCCACTCTGCACACCGCACTTCAGGGAAGATGGGAGATGGCTGTGTTGTATATGTCACGGTAGTGGCCACTCCCTGTTCATCCTGGAGCCCGATTCTGCTCAAGGCATCGGCATTTCCATAAACAACATTGAAGTTAAACCCTAGGGATTCCTGCCACCTCGCTACCTGGGCCTCCATATTTTTTAGGTTTCTGAGCCAGCGTAGTGAGGCGTGATCTGTACACAAGGTAAAGGGCCGCCCATACAGAAAGTCTTTGTAATATTTGACAAAGTAGACCACAGCTAACAATTCCCTCTTAGTGGTCGCGTAATGTTTCTATGTCTTGTTCAGAGTACGTGAACCCTAACCCAGTACTTGCTCTGTTCCATCTTCTGTGACCTCAGATAGAACTGCACCTATTGCATAAGCAGATGCATCAGTATGTATGTATGATTACTGTATTCTGCGGCTGTAGTAGTAGAAACATCCTACAGCTGCAATCAGTCCTTCTTCGCTTTTGCCCACTGTGTCTTGTCCTCAGCCAAAATCCTTAGCTTCCTCAGGTCCATTCTTGACTTGAATGTACCTAATCCTGCTTTTATGAGGTCACCTCATAGCACGCTTAGCAGATTTATGCAATGACGTCCTCTCCTGGCTCTGTATTTCCTGGATCCGACTAGGGCGAATTCCAAGGCTCTCTATGCTGGTATGTCTTCTGGCATCCTTAGCACATGGTCAAACATGGACCATCTTTGCTGGGCGAATTTTACAGACAGCGACGACGTATTACACATCTTGTATAGTGCATCGGTGGAAATTATGCTCTCTGGCCATCGGTGTCCAATGATGGTGCGTAGGTTTTTGCGGTGGCAGACATCAAGTTTGTCTAGAGCTGCCTTTGGAGCTGCCCAGCTGTTACAGTTATACATCATCAAGGATACGCAGGTTGCATTGTATAAACGCAGTCCTTTTACCAAGGGCATCTTTGATCCACGAATCCATAGCTTCCAGAAGGACTGGAAAGCTATGTTCCCCATGATGCAGCGTACAAAAATGTCAGCAGTACTGCAAAGCAGTGAGCCCAGGATTTTACTTTTCCTCCATGGTTCGCCGCCACGGAGGGGATCGTCATTTTCTTTAGTTTCATGCTATATGGATAGGTATATGTTGGTGGACTCTTTTTTGGATTCATTCATGAAGAGATTCTCTATTTTTAGTTTGCTTGCAGCTATTGGGAGAAGTTCGTCAAGAGGT
This sequence comes from Chaetoderma sp. LZ-2023a, assembly GCA_034401795.1. Classification (NCBI taxonomy): domain Eukaryota; kingdom Metazoa; phylum Mollusca; class Caudofoveata; order Chaetodermatida; family Chaetodermatidae; genus Chaetoderma; species Chaetoderma sp. LZ-2023a. The sequence continues at coordinate 88,643,411 of CM067368.1, read as the reverse complement.
TTCCTTTCCTTATCAATAAAGTCCACATCATCGGCATATTCCATCTCTAGTGGCATGTCTAGTATTGACACCGGGGGGGGGGGGGTGTTGGTCTTGTGGAGTTTTCCCACACGGATTTGAATGCATCAGCCAGGTAACAGGTGAAGAGCACAGGGGATAGACCATCTCCCTGTGGGGAGCCGATTGATGTCTAAAACTCTACAAACTTCACTGACTTGAATCTTACTCTCAGCTTGGTGTCTGCAAGCAGTAGTCTCACTAGCCGTAGCTCATCTTCATTGCAACTGGCCTGGCATAGTACATTTGGGATCTTTGAGCGTTTAATTGTGTCGAAGGCTCGTGACATGTCAATGCCCATTTTCTGGAAATCCCCGTGCCTGGACATGACTACCGACACACGCATGCATTGAGCCCATACAATGTCTATGCAGCTGCGTCCACGTTTGAAGCCACTTTGACATGATCCAGTGAAGTCGTCGATCTTGTCTCGGATGCGGCATAGAGTAACATTGGATAGGATTTTCCATATGCTGTTAAAGATGCATCAGTGTCTAAGATGAAATCGAGTTTAGGGTTAGGATGAGCAAGAATTGGTGCGGTTGTCAAATGTTCCTTCAGCGCCCTGAAGGAATCTTCACAGACACTCGTTCACTTGAATGGTCGATCCTTTTCGGTGATCCTGAATAATGGTGATGCAATCTCACTAAAGTGACGGATGTATCGATGATAGTACTGGCAGAGACCAAGGAAATTCTGGGGGTCCGTGGCTGAAGTGGGGATTTGCCACTCCACTACTGCTTTTGTTTTGGAAGGTTGAGTAGCCACTCCATCGCCGGATAAAACGTCTCCCAGGAACTCAATGCTCTGTCTGAAAAGATGACACTTCTTCGGTTTGAGCTTGAGGTTAGCGGTGTGAAACCGCATTAGGACCTTGTCCAAGTTGGACAGAGTCTGCTCAAACGAAGTACCAAAGACGACTACGGCGTCGATGTAACAGAGACCGATCTCCCATTGCAGGGTAGTTAATACCTGCTCAATGAGATACTCGAACGTTCCAGGAGCATTGCACAAGCCATAGGCCATCTTGCAGAATTGGAAAAGACCGTCTCGACAGACAAACTCAGTCTTCTCCCTGTCAGCCTTATCCATGGCCACCTGCCAGTACCCACTAGCTAAGTTAAGGGTGTAAAACTACTTGGCTCCAGACAAGGAATCTAAGGCCTGATCTATCCAGGGTAACGGATATGCGTCCTTGACGCTGAGATCATTAAGCCGGCGGTAGCCTATACAAAACTGCAAAGATCCATCGTTTTTGCCTGCTAGTACTATGAGACTGGTCCACGGGGGTGCTGAATGTTCTATAATGCCTGTCCGCAATATGTCATTCACTTGTTGATGTGCCTCCACCTCCTTGTGAATGGGAAGACATTGCCGAACTGGTCGGTTCTTTCCGGTGTCGATGGAGTGTCGCACGAGATGAGTTTCTCCCAGATCAATGTCTCTGGCCAAGAAACTTTCACGATACTTATATAATAGTTTCCGTATGTCACGTTTATGAGACTGAGCCAATCCAACTGTGGCACACAGATATATGTCATGTAAGTAAATCATCAGAAATTGTTGCTGCTGTAGGTGCGGTAGGGGGGTGTCTCCAGTGTTATCACATCCGCCAAATGGCCACAACGAACTCCCGATACTATAATTATTGGTTCCGTTGTGCCATTGAATACCCTAAACGGTATACGATCCTTATTGCTGGTGTCCACGATCATTTGGGGACTGGCGCATTGTGAGGCGATCATGTAATCAGGGACGGGTTCCAGCATAGCTATGTGTGTGTTGTTTCCTAACTGTGGTGCAGTGGCCCATAAGATTTTATCCTGTCCCAGCTCAACTGTGGCCGTAGATGCTAAAATTACCAGACAAGTATCATACAGTGATGATTCTGGTCCAAGGGATACGCGTCGGCCATGTATGTCTAGTTCCTGTTGTCTGCAATGTATGACGGCTTCGCTGACACTGAGGAAGTCAGAACCGAGCAGGGCATCGTTTTGAATAGAGGCAATGACAACTCGCTGTATGAATTGCATTTGCTCTATCTGTGTTATAAGGTTTACCATACCAGCCACAGGAACATCGGCTCCAGTAGCTGTTTGTTAAAATATGTTTGTAGGCCTAACGGGTAGCTTTTTATAAGGTGGGATACTCTCATATAAGCGCTTGTTGAAAACGGTGATAGAAGCTCCAGTGTCGACAGTGGCACTGGTTGAAACGCCACTAAACAGACAAGCACATTTATATATTACTTTGCGGTGTGTCTGTGGAAGAGTTTCCAATGATACTGCCTGAGGATTTTCTTTTGGTACAGTATCATCCTGTATGTAGTCCGTCTGTTTTTGAATAGCTTCTGTGAGTGCAATTGGTGGCTGAGTGAGGAAGGGGCCAATCCATCGTTGCTGCTGCTGCTGTGATTGCCTTGGCGATGACGGGGCTGGGGGTAGCAATAGTGGTGCTGTTGATGCTGGTGTGGTGCACCGTGAATTTGTGTATACAGCAGTCTGGACAGGACTTGTGCTGTCATGGATAAGGGCTACCTGTGTGAGCCACATTTTACAATGCATCATTGGATGTTTGGTAGATGCGCAAAAGAAGCAGTGACGGCGTTGATGTTTGCCGTTCTTAGGATGATGCTTCTTGCTGATCCATGATGCCGAATGCTGACTGCAGTCCATGTCACTGTTACTGCTGATGGATGCAGTGGGTGATGCTGTCAGGACGTGTGAGTTGCATACCACCATGGGGCACCGGGTGTTACGAGCTTTGGTGGTGGGTCATGGTGCTTGTATATACGTTGTTTCAGTGGAGGTGCTCCAACCAACCACTGCCGTTTTACATAGGAAAGAAGGTTTGTGAGAGACGGAGGTTGTGGGGTCACAACCTCTCGCAGAGGGAGATGTCGGTGCCATGGATGCAGTGCGCATCGTTGGTACCGACATATATGAAGTCGGGTGTGTGTGATTGTGTACTGTCGTGGAAATGTGATTTGTTGTGTTGGCCACCTGACGTTGTTGTCAAGAGGCTGCAGTTGAGCTGGGAACCGAAGTGACTCTGTAATTGGTGCCCATTCTAGTTTGACTGAGGCTCAAGCTGTGGTGTACGTTGGTCAGTGGTAGGAGTTGTAGATGGAGGACGATGTGGACATTGCTCCTTCCAATGACCCGACTGACTACATCCAAAACATGTGTTTGGTGGCTGTGTAGGTGTTACCATATTTGTTGCTGGTCATCTTGTCGATTGTGTGGCGAAGATGGTGCTAAGCGTGGTGACTAAGGTGGTGAGTATGGCGATCTGTTTCGTTATCTCTTCTAACCTATCGTGTATGGTCTGTCGATTGTTGTTGTTGTGCTTCTTCCCGCCTCCTGGGGCATTGGTGTGGCCCTCTCGATGGGACTGGCCACGTCCTCTTCCTATAGCCGTGTGATTTTGACTGGTGGAGTGTTCTGCTTGTGTGGCGTGTATGTCGGTTGCTGATGCAGATGCAGATGCAGAAGTGTTGTCGGCGGCGATTAGGAGGTTTGCATCGTTCACTTCATTAATTGGATGCAATTCGCGGTGATTTGCTTTCTCCCGCTCAAAGAAATTCTCAATCCGGACTGCAGTCGCCGTTAATGACTGAAGGCTACCATGTTCTATGAGAAATAATTTTTCCTTGAGGGTGGGTTCTCTGCTCAATGTGTCGATGAAGGTGTCTAGATGTAGATGCGTGATTCCCTCATGATTCGTGCTAGTTGCCGAATACGACTAGCTAATTCCAGCAAGGTCTCCCCGGCTCATCTACTCAAGTTTCTGAGCTGAAGACGACTTGTTTCACCGAGGGCCGTGTCCCCGAATCTTTCTGACAACGTGCAGTTCCACGTATGTTGGCATGGAGTCTGATCCCAAATCTGCCAGGACTTGTAATGCTTTTCCCAACAGCTTTGCGGCCAGATACTCTACCATTTGCTGATCCGTCCACAGGTTTGTATGACTAATAATTTCAAATTGGCACTTATAATTAGCCCAATCATTCTCCCCACTAAATTGAGGAGGGGGAATGATCCGGCCATGGCCATTATGTGGTGTTATAGGCGCGAATCCAGGTGGTGGTGCTGGTGAGAATGGCGTGAACGTGGATGCTGGTCTGCGTGTTGGTAGTGGTGTTGGTGGTTGTTCCCGCTGATGTTCTCTCTGATACCACGTCCGTGATGCTGAGTCCCGATGATAATGTTGAGCATGATATGTTGGTTCCGCCGAATACCGCCCTGATGCGGGTCCATAGACGGGTGTTGGTCGATAGACTGGTGGAGGCGTACTGTATAGACGATGAGGACATTGTATCGGCCGCTGTAACGGGTGTTCTTCGAACTGAGGTGGTCCAGGAGACTGACGGGGGTGGTGCATGCCGTGTGATGTGGTCCTCTGGAACATTGTTGAAAGGGAAGAGCTGCATCTCCCGATTCATATCGCGGTACTGAGGGATAGTACGGTGATGACGTTTGTATTGGAGGAGATGCGGGACATGGTGCATCATGAGGTGCAGGCCACTGGTCACCCCGTGATGACGTTGGTGAACATAATGGTCATGAAGAATTAGTATGCCCCATAGAGATCGTTGTCATGGTCGACCGCAATCTGGCAAACATGTGGGTGCCTATCGTGGATATCCGACAATGTGATGCAGAGGACGAAAGCTGGCAAAAAGGTCACTCTCTTGTTCAAATAAAAGTTAAGTGTAGTGTGTGTCAACCTAGTGAAACTATACTTAATGTGATGCATGATGTATTACGTGAAGATGGGGCAGATGATTTCCGAAAAATGCAAAGGCCGTCATCTTATGTAGGTCCAAGATACTGCATTGGTAGTTGCTGCCTTATTGATACGGTCCTTCTGCTAAGTTCTAACCTACCATTTAGTTGTTAGATTTGCTTCTAAGCTTAGTCCACAAGTGACAGGGATCTCTACCTATCTTTTGACACATGAGCACAACTGGCGAAGATGCTCGGTACCCTACAGAGCATCTCCATCAGAAAGGCAGTGTGTGGATATCTTACGGAGTGACAGCTTCAGAATCAAATAACGATCTGGTTACATATCACACTGCAACCACATATAACATCAGCAGGACAAGTTATCATTTACACAATCAATTTGGAAAGTGCATAAAGGTTTTATGGTGGGGAGTAGGAGGCAGATATCTATCTCCGGTGACCTTCCCATGAGGGCGTGGTGGGTCCCAGACCGCACCCAGTCAGAGTTAGATGAAGATCTGCATCCTATCCATCACCCGTGTGTTGGGAACTAACGTTTGCCTGTCATTAGGGTAGAATTACGTTTCGGAATGCCCAGAGATGCGCTGCAGGCCGGTTTTACATACGTATATATCTTTGCGCAGTGCTTCCTACTTTGGCGGGGTTATCTAAGCTAACTGGTATCCGAAGATACATAGGGGGATGTATGCGAAATCGACGCTTTAGTCTTCACCGCTCGGAAACCCCAAATAGTTTCCCAGAGTCGGATCATGCCAACGTGTCAGTGGTAGTTCCAGACAATTATTAAATCTTGTGGCTTGAGCATACAAAGCGACAATCACTCAATATAATAAGAGGCCTAAGGTATTTGGCCAATTTTACACAATCTAACCGTTGCGCAGTGTTACATATCCACTGCAGTCGGAAAAGAGGAATACGCAAATGTCTCTTATGGAGAGATTGTCCCTAACTACTTTAGACCTATCTCATCGCGCTAGAATAGCCAGGTTTAGTCGATCATATGGCAGGCTCAAGCAATGTGAGTATGAACAGTGACCTCAGTGTAAAATTGATGCTGGGGAATAGTGATGCGGATATAATGTTGCTGCATAGTATAGCCTAGCGTACTGCGGTCCTAGAACTTTTATATAAATAAAACAAAATAACTAGGATGGCTGCTTGCCATATACATAACTAACTATCACAGTCTCATCAGTAAATCAGATCATAGGCCCTTACGGTGCTCGTTAGTTGTAAGCACAAAAATAATAATAATATTTACAGTTAAAAAGATATAAACTCTAAAAAGCGGTCTCAGACGACCGGGGAGCTACCTATTAGTCATCAATACCTATAACGGAATGAATGAATAAATATAATAGTACAATAGTATAGCTACTTGAGTACCTATTGGTCATCAGTACGGAAAAAGTTCATAAATCACTGATGAGGAACGCGAGACGGCATGATTCTGACGTTGCTAGAAAATCTTCGCAGGCAAACTGTTGATGCAGCACACTCTCAAGATGGTGAAGAAGAACGACCGTAGTTGGATGTCCTCTAGATAGTCATAATAACTAATATAATAATTTAAACCGTATGTTAAATAGTGTCCGTCCGGTAATGGTAGTTTGAAGGTTGCCCGGTAATTTGAAGGTTGCCCATAACATAGAGGGCTACAGTTGTAATTAAACAATGCATGTACATAACTGGGTACACTGTACATGATACATCACATAGCTCTTGCGGTGTACCAGGCAGAGTCCCACAAGGCTGTGGCCTAAACGTTAATTAAACACACGACATGCTGCACGGACGTTTGAATACCACTTTTCAGCGTGGTCCTGAAAATCTGATGAGTTGTCCACCCAGAATCACCACTTGTTCTACATGCTGTAAATATTACATCTGGGCCGCGAGACCCATCCGTGGGAAGGCTCCTCTGTAGTGTTGGTAGTGAGGAAGTCTCTTCTATTTATTTAGTTGCCCCTGGATGGCCGTCCGAGGCTTACAAAAACATATGATTGCGGATGTCGATTGCTCACCAGAGCAGGAGAACTGAAATCCAAAAGGCACTTCTGCGGCTAATAGGGAGCCACAGTCAGTAAATAGTTGCCCACGTCCAGCACTGCTCTGGCCACACAACCTACCACTTGCTCTCTCTCGCCGAAGTGTGGTCTCGAGTCTTGATTTTTCACTCCTTTTATACTACTCGTGGCGTCAGGGGCAGGACGCCCAGCCAATCATCGGGCGATCTGTAGCCAATCAGCGTGCAGCTGGAAGGGATGACGATGCTATCACGTGATAGACACAGTCCTTATTCATGTAATACATACACACGATTAAGACGTCCCAGTAATATTTTGAAAATAATTTCAACGAGCCATTTAAGGATAACTCGGCCATTTTGGTCCGATTTTAAAACGGTAAACAGTTTTGGATTCCTCGTCTCATTCTGGTCCTGACTGGTACCAAGAACGACGAGAATGGAATGATTTAAAGAAATCACGTTCAGCAACTCGGTACACTTTAAGTATGCATTCTCTACCAACGCTAACACATGTTGTCAGGGTTGCTCTGACGCTCGCGCATCCGGGCTACGCAATCTCACGGACTTAGCCGTTTTATAGCAAGCCTCTCTCACATGGATTTATACACGCGTACTATCCTACCCAGGGGGGGGGGCGTGCTTGGAACGTACCCGGAGTGTTCGTACCAGTCCGGTCGATCCGTGCTACAGTAACCGAACCAGTCATTACAGTGGTAAAATTTCAAAAACAGTCTTCTCTTGCCCTGCAAATGGACACTGACTAAGCGAAAATTTTGATTTACTTGACTCTTTAATCTTCAAGCCGGCCAAAACACACTCTTAAAACGATTTTCCGAATTCCAATGGTAAGTTTACAAAAACCGCATTCTTTTGGCCAGGAAATGGTCATTCACTGAACGAGTTGAATTTTCTTGGAAAATCTTGGTACATTATAAGGTTAATCGATAAAAGTAGCATTTTGAGCGCTTTGAGGTGCTGTTGACATAAGACAGGTTCACCGATATATATGTCACCAAACACAGAACACAGTATGTCTACTCCCATCATGCATAGCGATGAGTCTTTGATAACGAAATTTGACAAATTTGAAAGTAAATTTGAGAGAGTTGCTGGTGGATTAGTAGTGTTACAGAACAGTGTATCTGGCATTTACAATGAAATAAATAAGATAAACCAGAAAGTTAGCACAAGTGTCCAGTTTCTATGTGACAAATATGATGAGGTGATCGTGGAGACTAACGGGATGAGTGACTGTCTAAAACACGTAACTGATAATATGGATAGCCATATTGATCGATTAACAAGTCGCTTAGCCAATCTTGAGAGCGTGATCGAAAATATTAACCCTTTAACCCTTGAATTTATTCAAGAATATTTCTCATAGAAAATGTCCATTTGCAGACAAAGAGAAGAGTATTTTAGAAAATTTACCACTTGAATGAGCCAGTCATTCCAGTGGTAAATTTTCAAAAATACGCTTCTCTTGGTCTGCAATTGGACATTTCTCAAGACCATTGCAGAAGCGGTTTTGGCCGATATGAGTGTTGAATGGTTAAACGGAAACGTGAACAACGTTATGAGGAAAATTTAGAGTTAAAAACGCGTCGATGCGCGATAATTTAATTATTTCTGGTCCAGCTGAACGCGATGATGAAACATGTGTTGATATTGTGAAGGATTTTATTAAGGAGACGAGGAAGATACAAAAAGAAATTCCATTCCAAAATGTACACTGTAAGTCTATAGGCCCGTGAAACCGAAAAACATCGTCCAATCGTCGCGCGTCTCTCCTATTTTCAGGACCGTGAACTCGTAAGGAGCACCTCTCCAGCAACGTTAAAAGAACTGATTAACTTACAGAGTAAATGAACAATTCCCTCCGGAAATCCGGGAAAGGAGACGCCGTCTAATGCAAGAGTTTCGTGACACTAGGCAACAGGGACAACACCCTAGACTGATGAGAGGCAACCGTTCGTTGGTGGGCGACAGATACAAGCGAGCGAGATACTCCCAGACGACCACCGATGGAACCAATGCGGCATGGTGATCGGGTGTTTGTATGGTTGGTAAGATTACCCATATAGGCTACCACGAACAGTGTATAATAAGCAGCAGCCCGTCAACAGAATTATGGGAATCCACGACAGTATGAAGTAGCATATCCCCCATTACCAAGGGCCGGTCAAGTAACTGCACCTCGCCGATCATCCACATCAGACAACAGGATGGCTGGGCTAACAAACGATGACAATCTGGCATATGGCGCGTACTACAACCAAACTCCATATCAAGGAACTGGCCAGCCGTGGCACTGACAACGATATCAATAAAACGCCTTAACAGCACACATCCACACACCAACAACAACAACAACAACAACAACAACAACAACAACAACAACAACAACAACAACAACGACGACGACGACGACGACGACGACGACGACGACGACGACGACGACAAATATACAAATGACAAAAAAGATGGCGAATACGAAAGCGAGGATAATACCAATTTTATCAGATTCGGATATCTTATGTGTGGCCTGGGAAAGAAATTACGTTGTCCTGAAATGCACGATTTTGTGCACAGATTCGCCATTCTAGGCGTGGGAGAAACTATTATAGATGGATATGACTCAATATACATTGACCACTATAATGTTATCCTAAAGAACTGAACAAATGCGGATAAGAAATCGGCTCGGATTGAAATGTGTAATCTCTAACACAATTACAAGAACCAAAAACCAATAATGAATGTGTGTTAAGGGTCTCGGTATCAAAGGAACTAATATGCGTTGAAGATGAATTAATTAGAGGATGCATTTATGTCCTTCCGAAAGGCTTTAGATATTCAACCATAGAAACTTTTGATGAAATAGAAGCTAAGATTGAAAGATTAACCTGCCATAAGAGCAGAAATCACAAAAGCGTAATCGACTATCCCATGTCCAGGTATACTCTGTTTCACGATATACTTGACTTAGACATCCTTGACTATTCGAGTATCACCTCTGCTGTGCACTGTGCACTAACATTCACGTCGAAGTCACAATCCCCTAATCGCAATGTGGTAAATACCAAACGAGGTCTAGATACAATCGCAGGACGATCAGAAACTGGCAAATGGAAAAATGAGAAGAAAAGAGATTTTGTAAATCAAGTTAAAGATCTCGTAGTCAGTATATAACACGCGAGTATTATGAAAAATACCATAAAGAATGTCTCACGTAAGACAATTACCTAAAAAGTGGACCTTTCCACTGTATCCATCCATCATATGAGGTCATAATCAACTACGTGACGTGTATAATGACATCACAATCAATGACGTCATGAATGACGGTGATAAGTACGTCAGGAACGCATAATTGAAGACAGACTATGCGTTGTTGTACGAAATGTATGTCATTACTATTTAATAAATATCATGCTGAATATTTTGAAACTAATTTAACTGGGCGCTGTTGTTGCCATAGGTAGCAATAGTCCTGAAGCTGACACCACTTTTGTATGCAAGTCAATGTAGGGAGGAAATTGTTTCAGAATTAGGTAAAGGGCGCCATAAGGTGCAAAAATTACTTGGGTGTTTAATTCCAACCAGCCAGGTTTTCGTCTGATGATGTCATTAAAAATGGCCGCCAACGAGGTATGAATCGGATATAAATCAGCACATAGCTTAAAAACTATGACTCCTAATTCAAAATAGAGCCAAACCATATTAATTCAATGTGGTTATCTATTAACCATATTAATTCAATGTGGTTATCTATTCTACAGTTCCTCTTCGAACCAAGACTACTCGTGAGTGTGGAGAACCGAGGTCTAAGAATCTGATCATAAATAAAGAAAATACATTCTGTTTTGTAAATTATGGGGAAACAGAGAAAGTGAGGTATATATGATTGTATACTCTGTAGATCAGAGGCTGACACCACTGTTGTACACCCTCACCCACTGTCCCACCCATCAAGGGGGAATACAAATGCCGTCTCAGCATATCAACTACAGAACACCATGTATACTTAATGCAGTATCAGATTTCAGTGAAATTAGTTTGATTTGTTTGAAATTGAGATGTAGAATTTCAACTTTCCGGTTTAAAGGGTTTAGCTTGATGTTTTAGGCTCCTTATCTTGTTGGGAGCCAGAGCTGTATATTACGCGAGTCTACACCCTATCACGGGGAACTAGCAATTAAATGCCTTAAATATTACAACAGACAGCTGCATCTTAACAAGTCATGTTTTAACCGAGCTTTGCATAAGTACAAATTATATACATGCATAATAGGTCGATACATTGTTTGATTTATCATATAAATATGGGGAATCAAATTTTTTTTTTCAATTGGAAATTGCACATTATCATTTATCTAGAATGTTCTGTTTCACGTGTTATGTGGATTTTTTGCAGTCTACGTTCGCAGCATCAGTAGTTCTACATCTACACCGGCAAAACAAGCAACGTGACATTTCAAACTTTCTATATAAACGCAACGATGTTGCAGACTTGACACACGTACAAATCCCGACAAGGTCACTTGGGAACTTTTCTATACCTTTAGATAGCATCAAACTGTTGTCAACAATTTCGAAGTCCTGTGGATCCAACCTTTCTGGGTTATCATCCAGACAATGGATTTGAAGATATGTGTGATAGAAAAATCTTAATATATTCCCTTTTACGTGTGGTGTTTTCTTTCAATAGTAGTATAGCCATAACAGGAGTTCATCTAATGTCCTTCAGCAGCTGCACCAAATATTCTTCTGCTGTCATCAATGACAGACATACAGGGTGACATTATGAAGTCTTTCAAGAACTTAACAGGATTACAACTGATTGATGCTTTTTGGTTTTGAACTTACTTATATAATCAGCACCATATAGGGCATGGGTGGCTGGCAGAAAAGAACACATGCCAGGACAACGTTTTTCAGCAATAACATGGATTGGAATAATCCTGGTTGAGTCGCATTTGCCAGTTCGCATCAACATTCCTTTGACTCCCATAAGATAGAGGCGAGTGAGATGGAAGAGGGACAGCACCATACTATCTGTGTCCGCTGTAATGAATACGATCTTGGTAAAGATCTGTTCCCCTTCATCTTTTGCTTGTACTAACATATGAAGATCAGCTTCTTTTATAAATTCACATTTTAAGTTAACATCTGTTGTTTGAAAACCATTTTGCACAGATATACTGTCCATTGTCATTTCATTTGTTGGTGATCCAGAGAAGGCACTGAAGTATTGAATGGCACTTTTGACGTTGCCAATACAAGCTGCGTTGGTTTGCTCTTTGATGAACTGCTGGAGCATCAATTTGTTGCAAGATGATGGTCAAAATGTTTCCATCTGAACAGGTAACCATTCATCTTCAAGAATGCTTGTCAAGTCAATCACATCCCTGGCTTTCCTATGCATACGTTCAGATTCTTTTGGTGAACAAGCATGGCAGCTGTCAAACACATGGTCGATCCTTGCCACATTGCTAGTGATGTCTCACATATATTTATAGTATGCTGTAGCAATATCGCCTAATGTCACTTGCTGCTATGTTGCCAACTTCCTCAAGCAGTTTATAACATCTAAGATGAAGCATGTACTGCTGTCATATTGAAAGACAACATCTGTGGTGTCATGTAATAGAACTGACTCTAATTCAGCCATAAGAATACATTTCTTTTCATTTTCCAGAAGTCCATGATCATCAAACAGCATACAGTTTTCTGATAGTTCTTATCGGAATAACTCCTGCATGGCATATCCCCGAAGTTGGGCAATCTGTATTATTCGAAAATCCGGACTATGAGAAGATTTAGAGTAGGATTTACTCTTGGGGACATTTTGTACATTTTCGGCTGCAAATGTTGGCATTAGTGTTTTGTGTATTGTCCCACAGATACGTGTAGACTTGTCAACATATCTAGCCATGCGAAACTTATCATAGATTTCATCACCCAATTTCCATATGTCTAACAGTTTTTCTTTAATGCTGTCTGTAACAACTTCCTTTGTCACCAAATTGTGCAGCTGGTCATGAAGAGACTCTTCAAAAGGGATTCATTTTAACAACACATACTACACCCTTGACGAGATTACTTTATCAGTGTGTTCTATCTCTGCTCGTGTAAACTCATGGTGAATATGTAAGTCAGCTGTTGTTGTAATGTACGTTATGACCTCACAGAACAAGTTGGTAATCATCAAGAACTCATGAAATATAAGTTCCCACTTAGCAACAAATGTATTTTGCTTGGTATTTCCGTTTATTCCAGATGAATTCTATTGGGATCTATTGCTAGTTTGTTCCGTTGCCATATCAGCACTGACTGCTGTTAATTTATTATCATACCTCTTCACAACATGTTTACCCTTTAAAGATGCATCACATACTTCTGGAGCTTTGTCCTTAAGCCTTCGCATATCCTCTAGATAAAGTGAGCTCGAGCACTGATAGTTTGTACAACCGAACACTGCAAATACTGGTTAAAGTCTTTTGCACAGAATCCAAAGGTAGTTCCGACAGATCTCCTCTGTCCAATAGGATTAAATTCCTCAAACAGACTCAAGCTGTAGAAAGTTATCCCAACATAGGAACTATTCTGATTTCTGTCGCCCGTGGTCAATGCAATCCTGGAAATCAGACAGCCACTTTTTTACATTTTTAAAAAAAGTCTGCACTTGCAAGCAGAACATACATTCGGCAAGCATAAACATTTCCTTCACACCTCTTACATAGTTTCTTCCACTGACCACAGTCACATTTACTCCAAATACGGAACACTCAATAAAAATATCTGAAGTTGCACTCCCACGTATACACTTTCCCAGGTATACTAGTAGAACTTTCATCATGTGAAATGATCCCAGGATCAGCACAAGATGTTTAAATTCCTTAGATCTATTCAGTTGAACCTCACAAGCAATGCAGTGCATGCCCTCATCACACAACACTGCGAGCTATCTCTGTTTCAGTTGCAACAGTAGCGTGTTTAAGTTTACAAAGGGCGGTATAAACAGTCGCATGTTGAGTTGAATGGCAGACAAGAACTCTACTTGTTTCACTTCTAACTCCTCATCTAAGGATATGGTGTTGAACGCACTCCACGGTGGCGTTGGCAGGTCAATGTGCAATTCTGTTATTACATTTGTGGTATGCGCAACTCGTGTAAATTCCCATATTTTATCATTCTTACCATACACTTCCTTTGTAGTTAAGGTCAAAGCATACTTTTCAGATAAAACATAACACTCTTCTGGGGGGGGGGCTGACAATTTCGCAGGCGTAATATCTATACGGATTGATGTTAGAGCAAGGACGTGTCTTTTCAAATGTCTTTGGTCCGTGCTTGATGCCATTTACAGATAAAGGTCGTTTCCGAAATATAACTGCAGGTTTGTCTTGGAACAATACACACAGTATCATGAGTACCGCATAAACCAGTTGATGCTGATGAACGAAATTGTCAAATGCGCCTGTCGTGTACAGATTGGTGCTAAAATGATTGGGAAGTGGAACATCCTCCAGACTCTCTGATACAGCATAGTTGGCAAGATCGTTGTGATGGAGCATTACCTCATCATAACTAACACTTCGATTCCAGATGATGGAAACTCATTATTAGAGTTTTGCTTCTGCTTTTCTCATGGATAGCGTGTCCATTCATTATGAGCAAGGGAGTTTTCTTGGTTCGCGATGCAACATGTAATACTTTATTTGAGTGTGCTTTTAGCTTCCAAGCACTTCTTGATGTCTGGGGATGAAAGCCATTCATATCCCTGTGTCCAGTCCAGATTATTCCTGTGTCCAGTCCAGATTATTCCTGTGTCCAGTCCAGATTATTCATGTGTCCAGTCCAGATTATTCAGTTCAACAACGTATGAAGACATCAGGAGGGCACAAACAATGCATGAACTAACTTGCTTATAGCTACAGTCATGCCTGTCTATAACTGACATCTGCTTCTGGATCCAGTTGATGGTGGACCATTCTGACAAATAATTGCAGGATCGCAAATCTTAATTAGCTGCCATCAGTTGGGGTGTCAACAGCTAGTTAGCATAGCAAATAAGTTTTCTTAAATAACAAGCTATCTTTTGTGACCGCATTTTGATGGGCTATAGGGTGTCCATAATAAACAGATTGAAAAACCCATTCTACACGTTCTGATAACGTGCAGCAAAGTAAACTTATTTTGTAACAGTGAAACCAGAATTAAATTCAATGACTCATCATTAATAGCGTTACTCCCTGAAATAGATATCATATTTAAATAAGAAGCCTTGTTATTGAGCTGTGTTGGTCATCCATACCCGCTGTATAGCTCTGACAACCATTTCAATGACTCATCAGCGAACATTTAAGAGGGTACAAGAAGTGGTGCCATCCTCTGAATTACATACATGTATACCTCACTTTCAGACAACAGTTGCCCATCATTTACATAAAAGAGTGCATTTTCTTTACTGGTGACGACATTTTTATGCTATTCTCTGATTGCTAAAAGCTCAATTGGCATTGCGATTCAGCTAGTCGCAGTAGTCCTGCTTAGAATAGGAACTGTAGAATAGATAACCACATTGAGTTAATATGGTTCGAGGCTATTTTGAAGAATTCAAGAATCATAGTTTTTAAGATATGTGCTGATTTATATCCGATTTATAGCTCTCTGGCGGCCATATTTAATGACGTCATCAGGCGAAAACCTGGCGGATGTGCATTAAACACCCAAGTAATTTTTGCACCTTATGGCGCCCTTTACCTAATTCTGAAACAATTTCCTCCCTACATTGACTTGCATAGGAAAGTGTTGTTAGCCTCTGGACTACACCCAGTCAAATTGGTTACAAAATATTCAACATCTTGCAATATAAACATAATGATCAGAAGAAAATCAATAATCCAAAGGCATACTGGAAAATTATCAAAGAGAAAAATAGCCACGATATATACCGGTTCCATAACAAGACAATATATACATTCTTTTGGAACTTAAATGATAGGTATACAAATATCCCAGACATCCCTGTACATAACTCAGTGAAAACGTTACAAAAATATAAAGAATAATGCACTAATGTTTCGGCAACTGAATGCGCTTTTCAATGATATATAATTTAAAGAAAATAATGATTTTAGTGTATCATAGGAACGGTTTAGATTGCGGTGTATTTTGGTGCAAAAGTAACTCAACCCGGGTCAGCGGTTTGTTGGCGGCGGTACAGCCAGCAAGTAGTCTTGCTCTAAGCATTGATTTAGGGGAATCCCGGCGTAATGACGTCAATGTGGGAAAGGTGTATTAGCATGTTGGTATACGTTGTTACGTCACCTGCTACGGGATAGCTGAGTGGTGGGAAAGTGAATATACAAATAATATACGTTTTAACTGGATAAGAAATGTACTTAATTAGTAGGAAATACGCCATTCAAGTTCATTCATAGTTAAAACTTGGCCATCATTGACAACCCTACGATGTCGTTAATGAAGGCATAATGGACCTTTCCGGTTTTAGCTACGCCCCGCCCATCTCTAGCTAAGCTCCACCCACACCTCGTTCGTGTTGTGTTCGATCGATCTCTGAACACCCTGACTATCAATTTCCAAAAAACTACACAGGTAAGTTGTTAAATATTTTGAACCAAATTAGATTCAAAATATTCAACAGCATGTTTATTAAATAGCAAAGAATTACAAAGACATACAATTCATACAACGTGTCGGACTGTTTGAGATTTGATGACGGTCTATATAGAACCCTTAGTGACGTAATGATTGTGACGTCATCATACATGCACTGATCTGATTATGACGTCATGCTAGGTCAGATGATGGATGGATACTCTGGCAAGGTAAATTGTACACGAGCGTTTCGTTTCAGATTTTTTTTGGGAAAACGAGAAAATCTCAGAGATGTCACAAATATCGCTAGTTGTTTTCCACCGTTTCAACCAGCGACCATGGCGTTTGTAACTGTAATCACGGAGAATAGTAAGCACGAGAAAATTAATTAATTAGTTTTCTTAAATTGTTAATTTTATTATGTACTGATGACACAGTTATGATGGCGGAGAGTGTAAACGATCTACAACAGTCGCTTGATTAACTTGCAGAACTAGCCTAGAGATGTCTAATTCAAGAATTGCTTTTCTAATTATATTGACACGTTATGATAAAATCTCTATCTTCGACGTCTGAGGGGTAATAAATTCGTTACACCAGTGTTTTGACGTGGGTACAGGCTGTTACCACACGCTACACTCGGGAAATATAAAATGTAGAACCCCCCCCCCCCCCCCACCTCGTTACGTTCTGGAGATACAACGTTAGGACATGTAGTAACAACCTGTACCCCGTCAAAACACTGGTGTAACTAATAATGCCCCAGGACTAATAATAAGCAATATCGTCTCATTTTCCTGTTTTCCTTTCTTTAGAAAAACTTGTCAGTGTACCAGCCGAGTTTGCCTCCCGTCAAACTAGCAGAAACGCGCGGCCATCCTGCTATGGCCAGCTCCTCGCGTCCTCTAGATCAGGTGGATTTAGACGCTGAGCAAATGCGGCTGCTTCTGTTGGCTGGCCTAAGAATTGAACACACAGTCACACCTAACGTCCACCTGCTTTTGGGGCAACAAGATGGCGGTTTTTACACACCATTCGTCCTAATCCATTTACGGCCAAAATCACCTCTGTTGTCTTGAGGAATGTTCATTCGCAGACCAAGAGAAGACGATTTCTGAAAATGTATGACTGAAATAACTGGCTTGAGAACCGAGCCAGTTATTCGGGTTGTAAATTCTCAAAAATAGTTTTCTCTAGGCTGGAAAATGGACATCCAGTGGGAATCCAGTTTTGGCTATGTCCTGCCCATTTTTAGCTAAGCTCCGCCCACAGCTTGCCCGTGTTGGGATAGATCAATCCATGAACTCATTGACTATCAATTTCCAGAAAACTATGCAAGCAAGTTGTTGAATATTTTGAAACTAATTTCGCTGGACACTGTTGCAGCATGTTTATTAAATAGTGAAGTCCTGCACTTCGTACAACAAGGCTTAGACCATCATCAATTACGCATTCGTGACGAAATTAGCCACGTCATTCATGACGGAATTTATTATGACATCATCCTACACTTCACGTAGTTGATTATGACGTCGTTTGATTTATGGATAAACTGGAAAGTCAATTAAATGTGCTTATTCACACCAGAATGTCTGAAAATAAATTTGTTAAAAGTGCTTACTTTTAGAGGCTTAAATTATGTGCCTGTACGAAACGAAATAAATCTTAGCATATGATGATTCAGTCCATATAAATTAATATCGTTTAGCTGGAATCGATTTATACACATTGAACACCGAATTTCCAGAATGCTGTTGAATATTTTGAAAATAATTCGATTTGTTACTGTTGCTACCTATGGCGCCCCTCTCCCTCTGACCTTCCCTTCCCTTCGCCCTCGTCCCCTCTCCCTCTAATCCCAAAGGCATCTCCAGACAATCGTGATGCGTGCCACCGCAAACCGCTCCGCACCATCATTGGACAGCATACTTTCCAACGATGCACTATGTGCAATACATTGCCACTGTCGGTAAAAATCACCCAGCAAAGATTGTCCGTGTGTGGCAATGTGCTAAGGATGTCAGAAGCCACACTGTCACAGAGGGCCTTGGAATTCACCCTACTGGGAGCCAGCAAATATAAAGTCAAATATAAAGTCAGGAGAGAATATCAGTACATGAATCTGTTAAACGTGCTGCAAGGTGGTCTTAAGAAACTCAGATCAGGAATGCGTCTGTCGCAATACACTCTTCCCATTACAGGACGATGGTAACAAGGTAAGTAGAGAAATTGTATGGCTTACAGGTTTGCTAAATGCACTCACATTTGCTTGCATCACAGATTTCAGCAACAGCGCCCTGCCTATGCCGATGTTTCCAAAGGTACTAATGCTTATGAAATCTTTTCCTGGCCTCTATGGATTGTTTATATGTCAAGAACATCAGAATGGTCACACAGAATCTATGTTATTCCACGATTCACCTCGGCATGATGCATATGCCATTGCACGGTAATCTGGCAAACCACATAGTAGTGAGCCTTTCCTTATTACCGGCTCCATCGAGGAAGCGGAAAAGTCGAATTCCAGCATCACCAACTTCTGATGTATTGTCTTGGATGCTGTTCTTGGGGGACGACATGTGTATGTCCGTCGACTTTTTCAGCTGTTTCATAGATATCTCTTTCCATATATGTATGCACTCAGCCATATGCTTCCTTTGTGCTCTACATCTGTCCTGACTTTGAGTGCCTGCGTTCTTTTCTGCGTTCCTTTCCTATATCAACAATAGCATTGTACAAGTTATAAAAACGGAATGGTGAATATGACAGTGTCATCGGCAACAACAACTATGGAATGTCAATTACAGACACATTTCAACGCTGTTGACACATTTAGTGTTCTGTGTCGTTTATTGGACAGAACTGTCTCCAGATCTGTGTAAGCCTTAGTCGTATACGCTATCAAAACGTCGGGGGAGATTCTTCCAGACTGACGACGTTTGTGTTCGTAGTATGCCTTCTCGTACCCATCCAACACGATACTGCACATAACATACTTATTCCTGAGAATGTGGCGGTGCTGTGCCATGACCTGTTCGTATGTTGTATTCTTTTCCACCTCAGGCAGTGCGGCATCCATCCACCATAAATTACAGGCATCGGCCACTGAAATCGGGAGTTCGTTCTTTCCGAATCAAATTTGTCAAGTCTATTTGGATTGTCCTAACTATTTCAGATGTGTCTATCTGTCTCATGACATGATCACTGAATCGAGAAATTGGAATTGCTCTCATCTCATGGGCAAAGTAGTGTGTAATATTCTCATCCACGCTTTGTGCTAATGCAGTAAAGCACATGAATAAAACCCGGAAATCTATTTGAGCCACCTTATTTTCTAGTTTTATTCCCAGTTCAAGGCTTCAAAATGCGTACCACCTGATGTCCCTTGGCGGTTGCATCCCTCGCAAGTTGTTTGCCAATACAGCGTTGCATCGCAATGCCAAGCTTCTCAATTTCATCGTAGTTGGTGCCATCACCATCACTTGCTGCCAATCCACTAGCCAGAGACCGAGGTTCTTGAACTCCACTAACAGATAGGGTACCTGGAACTATTCCCAAAACATTTTCATGTCTTTGCAATCATGTTCACACCTCGGCATCTCATATTCCACATCCTGATCACGTATAGTGTGCTGCTTGCTCGTCAGTGAGAGCATGACATTGTGAACTGCTGCGCAAGCATGCATCTTGCAGACCAGTTGTTGTTGAGCACTTTCTGCTATGGCTCTACATCTGGTCAACCAACACGACTTTTCAATGATCTCATCAGGACTTGTTCGACTTGTTCGATTACAGAGATCGGGCAATATTCCAACCCAGTCTCTTACACCTCCATACCATATAATACCCATCATTGACACATTTCTTAAAAGATCCATGGACAATTATCAGGAAGCTTTCGATTGACTTGGAGATACACTTTTCGTATAATTGTTATGCCCTATTTTCTGCAAAAAGATTTAGCAACTTGCCCACATCAATCAAATGACCATCCCAGAAACCTAGTCTCTCACAGGTGAAAAACTCCTTAAACCCTATGATGTACAGTTAAAGTTATTCTGTTGTAGTCCGAGTGACTGGTGAATGAAGACAACACATCTAGCCAACTCATGGACATTCGTCAGTGGTGATCAAGTTTCTAACTCTTGCTCCCTAAATTAATAATCAAAGTTACAGTCCAGAGACGTTCTATTGTAAATAGATGATAACCAGCTTTCTAGCTCTCAAAACATCATTGTATCCTGAGTGAACATGAGTTACAGCACCTGAGATCGTTCATCATCAGTTGAGTGCTCGCAGTTTCAGCATCTCCACCATTTGTTGGTCAATGGTGAGATTATTAATACCAACTTCTTGCGGCCATGGCGAGGTTGTAACCATCAGCTCAGCGTGGCTTGTGGCACGTGCAGGCTATTAGCTTCTAGTGACCAGTTTTCCAATATCAAGGATAACATCAGCTACTGGCAGCTCGTGGCCTGTCAGATGCACAGTCAGTATGTATTTACGTCTGAGGACTAAATTCCATTGAGTATCAGTTTCCAAATAACGTTCTTCTTTCTGGGTGCACCAGCAATTGCATGACGTTCCATTCACTACATAGTGCATACATTGCAGTCATCAGTACGCTGAGAACATTTATTTCATGATGGAAGAATCCAAAACCCTTCGTCGATATGTAACGTCTCCTTGATAATGCACTCTGATTATGTTATAAGTAAGTTTCATATTCAATTCATATAACCTAGTATTGTTATCAATAAGTGAACCATATAATGTTCTAAGACTACCTAGGTTTGAAACATGAACAACTAATTCCAAATTGATTAGCTGACATCCAAAATCATGTGTGCTGTTTCATCGTCAAGGAAAACCAATAAGGTTTAGCTGTTGTCATCCAATGTAAGTTTTGAATGACCCAGTAGTCAATATTGGTGTTAATTGACCAGATCGAAAACAGGTCATCTGGAACTTTGCCATCGTACTTCAAACCAATATCTCCATTTACCCAAATGACAGCACTTATGATTCAGGAGTAATTAAAAACATCCGCGTTATTTACTGATGATTCGGATGAAATTCATCGGATGAGGAAATCGATTGGATGTGGTTGATCTCAAGAGCTTACCGAACGAACAGTTATTGGATTAATCGTGGTTAATAGGATATTAATTTTTGTTGTACACATCTAGATTCGACTATGTTGGCTTAGGGGTCTTGTTTCTCGAAATTATTTTTTCTTCAAAATATCAACAAATCATTATAATAAATATTTTGAAAACTGAATCCAAACACAAATTCTGAAATAAAAGCAGAGCTAAAGTATATGTTTACTTGATAGATTTTTTGAACGGTCATCATAATTAGTGCTTGATTCATTGATCACTTCACCAGAAAGAAAGCATGAATGATTGAATACTTTTTTTCCAAAATCTGTTTGAGTTTACCGTTCTTCTTACCAAATCCATCTTTTGATACATAGACCTTTTTGAAATACTAATTCGGATCACTCTTTCCTCAATTGAGCTAAGATATTGAATAGTAGAATGTCATAGCATATTAATTATTAAAACTCTCATATGATTGACAAATAATGGACACATGATTCAAAATGGAAGTTCTATATCCATATACATCTGATTTAAGGCGTATGTTAAGTTAACTGTTTTGGCAATGATAGTATTGGTCATCACTTGTGTCAATGACGTAACGATCATCACTAGCAACATTATCTGATGGGCTTACTACTGCAATAGATCAATAAATATACTAATCCTTTCAGGCTATTGATCATGAAAGGTTTGTTTATGGTTCGCGTCATACAGTAATCCAGTCTATGCCATGACATATCGCCATCGCAGTGGTATCAGTCCAATGAAGAGACACCTGTTTAATGGACGGTTATAGTGCGCTTTAAGATGTTTTAGTGGGAAATTGTAAAGATTGCTTTCATAATTTTAAATAAAATACCATGACATATTTGCTCATTCTCCACCTTCTTCTTCTTTTTCTTATGTGTACAAACTGTCTTTATTGAAATGTTATTGGATCGTTCTGCATAAACATGTGACTAACATATGGACATATCTTTTAGCTCTTGAAATCACATCTACAGATTGCTGTTTGAGGTTTTATGAATACCCTTGCACATATTATGAAGACAACTTGTCATGGACAGTTTTGCATGGAGCCCTAAGTACAGGTGTATGTCTTTTTAAAGCTGGCTATTGCGTTAATGATGCGTGTGCACACTGTGGTGAAAGGGAGGATTTGGCTCACATTTCTATAACCCTCTCACATCTACAACATTTACTTTTAGCCATTAGAAGATCTGTTTTATATTTGTTAGATATTGATGAATTTAAGCATGAAAATTATATCAAAGGATTTCCATTTCCTCATTGCCTGTCAAAATCTGAACGCAAAATTAGACACCGTTTATCTAACTGGATTATAGCTAATGCCAAAATGGCGACATATGTAACTCGCCAACGCCTGGAGGATGGAAACAGCCAAACGGACACCCTTCGAGAATGCATTTCTAGATTAAGGTTTCCTATTAATATTGAATATAAATATCATAAAGAAAACGATTTATTAGAGAATTTTGAGCATGTTTGGGCTTTTGACAATTTGATCTGTAGTATTGAGGACACCGATCTAAAATTCAACAGCATTTGATGTTGTTTGTCATCACATTTTTTTATATTCTGCATTCTAAGGTACAAGCCTACACATAGGTTAAATTATAGTGTTGTGAATTATGTCTCTGTGATACTAGTGAATGTTTGCTTAAAGCTTACATTTTATTACATTTTTAAAAACTATATTTGCTGTTTTGCAAAGAATTTTATGTTGTATATTTATGTTCATCACCCACATTAACTGATCTTATTGGCAGTAAGTTCTTCTTCTTTTTTCAAATTGTTCTCAAAATATTTGTGATATTATTTTGGACAGATTTTTTTGGCAACGGCATTTGTAAATATGTATATTCATGCACAACTGTAATATTTCGTAATTAATAAAGTATATGAAAAGTCTTATTATTTTTCTTCTTCTTCCATGTTCTCCTGTTGTTGTTCTTCTACATCTTGTATCTTGATATTGTTGTTGTTGTTGGTGTTGTTGTTGTTGCTGTTGTTGCTGTTGTTGTTGTTGTTGTTGTTGTTGTTGTTGTTCTTCTTCTTCTTCTTCTTCTTCTTCATTTTCCTCCTCTACTTCTTCTTTTTCTTCTTCTCCTATTTTGTTGCCTTTGTCTTCGTTTTTTTATTCTTCTTCATTTTCATGTCTTTTTTCTCAATCTTTTTCCATTTTTCGTAGATCATTTCTTGTCATTGATCTGATATCTGCACTTGTGAAAACATTAATTATGATAAAGTTGACGAAATTGACGGTTGGTTGTAAAATTCTCCTGAACCCGTGCATCTCCATCAGCAATTGATGATTAGTAAAGTCATGCGCACATGTGGAAGGTGCAACAACTCTTAAATATTTACTGATTTAGCTTACAGGCTGCAGCCTATAGGAAAGGTGGTGGTTCATGTGTGGCTGACAGTACACTTTTCTTCTTTATCTTTCTCTGAATCCTGTTTGTCAACCTGTCAGCAAAGTCATGCATGCAAATAATTCTCTTGGCACTTTTTAGCCTTATAGTGCAATTAAGCCAATTATCAAGCATCACATTCTGACGTTATCTCGGAAACCAAACAGCATCGTTAATCCAAATAAGCGGATATAAGTGCCGATCAGCCACAGCGTGACAGGATATGTATTATGGAAACAGAAAACAGATACCCAAGGGCTTTAGCAGCCATGTCTGATATCGTCATAAACATCACATAAACATATATACAAGGGATTTAGCAGCCATGCCTGATATTGTCATAAACAGATATACAAGGACTTTAGCAGCCATGTCTGATATTGTCATAAACAGATATACAAGGGCTTCAGCAGCCATGTCTGATATTGTCATAAACAGATATACAAGGGCTTCAGCAGCCATGTTTGATATCGCCATAAACATCGCATAAACAGATATACAAGGGATTTAGCAGCCATGCCTGATATTGTCATAAACAGATATACAAGGACTTTAGCAGCCATGTCTGATATTGTCATAAACAGATATACAAGGACTTTAGCAGCTATGTCTGATATTGTCATAAACAGATATACAAGGGCTTCAGCAGCCATGTTTGATATCGTCATAAACATCGCATAAACAGATATACAAGGGATTTAGCAGCCATGCCTGATATTGTCATAAACAGATATACAAGGGCTTCAGCAGCCATGTTTGATATCGTCATAAACATCGCATAAACAGATATATAGGGGCTTTAGCAGCCCATGTCTGATATTGTCATAGACACCACATAAAAAGATATATAGGGGCTTTAGCAGCCCATGTCTGATATCGTCATAAACATCACATAAACAGACGCACAAGGGCTTTAGCAGCCATGTCTGATATTGTCATAGACATCACATAAGCAGATATAAAAGGGCTTTAGCAACTATGTCTGATATTGTCATAGACATCACATAAGCAGATATACAAGGGCTTTAGCAGCCATCTCTGATATTGTCACAAACAGATGTACAAGGGCTTCAGCAGCCATGTCTGATATTGTCATAAACAGATATACAACGGCTTCAGCAGCCATGTCTGATATCGTCAGAAACATCACATAAACAGATATACAAGGGCTTTAGCAGCCATGTCTGATATTGTCATAAACATCACATAGACAGATATACAAGGGCTTTAGGAGCCATGTCTGATATTGTCATAAACATCACATAAACAGATATACAAGGATTTTAGTAGACATGTCTGATATTGTCATAAACATCACATAAACAGATATACAAGGGCTTTAGCAGCCATGTCTGATATTGTCATAAACATCACATAGACAGATATACAAGGGCTTTAGGAGCCATGTCTGATATCGTCATAAACATCACATAAACAGATATACAAGGGGTTTAGCAGCCATGTCTGATATTGTCATAAACAGATGCACAAGGGCTTCATCAGCCATGTCTGATATTGTCATAAACAGATATACAACGGCTTCAGCAGCCATGTCTGATATCGTCAGAAACATCACATAAACAGATATACAAGGAGTTTTGTAGCCATGTCTGATATTGTCATAAACATCACACAAACAGATATACAAGGGCTTTAGCAGCCATGTCTGATATCGTCATAAACATCACATAAACAGATATACAAGGGCTTTAGCGGCCATGTCTGATATTATCATAACCAGATGCACAAGGGCTTCAGCAGCCATGTCTGATATTGTCATAAACAGATATACAAGGACTTTACCATCCATAACTGATATCGTCATACACATCACATAAACAAATATACAATGATTTTAGTAACCATGTCTGATATTGTCATAAACATCACATATACAGCTATACAAGGGCTTAGCAGCCATGTCTGATATTGTCATAAACATCACATAAACATATATACAAGGACTTTAGCAGCCATGTCTGATATTGTCATAAACAGATATACAACGGCTTCAGCAGCCATGTCTGATATCGTCAGAAACATCACATAAACAGATATACAAGGAGTTTGGTAGCCATGTCTGATATTGTCATAAACATCACACAAACAGATATACAAGGGCTTTAGCAGCCATGTCTGATATCGTCATAAACATCACATAAACAGATATACAAGGGCTTTAGCAGCCATGTCTGATATTATCATAACCAGCTGCACAAGGGCTTCAGCAGTGATGTCTGATATTGTCATAAACAGATATACAAGGACTTTACCATCCATAACTGATATCGTCATAAACATCACATAAACAAATATACAATGATTTTAGTAACCATGTCTGATATTGTCATAAACATCACATAAACAGATATACAAGGACTTCAGCAGCCATGTCTGATATCGTCATAAACATCGCATAAACATATATACAAGGGATTTAGCAGCCATGCCTGATATTGTCATAGACACCATATAAACAGATATATAAGCGCTTTAGCAGCCCATGTCTGATATCGTCATAAACATCACATGAACAGATGCACAAGGGCTTTGGCAGCCTTGTCTGATATTGTCATAAACATCACATGAACAGATACACAAGGGCTTTAGCAGCCTTGTCTGATATTGTCATCAACATACATAAACATATATACAAGGGCTTTAGCAACTATGTCTGATATTATCATAAACATCACATAAACAGATATACAAGGGCTTTAGCAGCCATGTCTGATATTGCCATAAACATTACATAAATAGATATACAAGGGCTTTAGCAGCCATGTCTGATATTGTCACA
The DNA here is from genome assembly GCA_034401795.1 of Chaetoderma sp. LZ-2023a. NCBI lineage: Eukaryota > Metazoa > Mollusca > Caudofoveata > Chaetodermatida > Chaetodermatidae > Chaetoderma > Chaetoderma sp. LZ-2023a. Next base: position 88,616,604 of record CM067368.1, on the reverse strand, counting down.
AACAGATGTACAAGGGCTTCAGCAGCCATGTCTGATATTGTCATAAACAGATATACAACGGCTTCAGCAGCCATGTCTGATATCGTCAGAAACATCACATAAACAGATATACAAGGGCTTTAGCAGCCATGTCTGATATTGTCATAAACATCACATAAACAGGTATACAAGGAGTTTAGTAGTCATGTCTGATATTGTCATAAACATCACATAAACAGATATACAAGGGTTTAGGAGCCATGTCTGATATCGTCATAAACATCACATAAACAGATATACAAGGGCTTTAGCAGCCATGTCTGATATTGTCATAAACAGATGCACAAGGGCTTCAGCAGCCATGTCTGATATAGTCATAAACAGATATACAACGGCCTCAGCAGCCATGTCTGATATCGTCAGAAACATCACATTAACAGATATACAAGGGCTTTAGCAGCCATGTCTGATATTGTCATAAACAGATATACAAGGACTTTACCAGCCATATCTGATATCGTCATAAACATCACATAAACAGATATACAATGATTTTAGTAACCATGTCTGATCTTGTCATAAACATCACATAAACAGATATACAAGGACTTCAGCAGCCATGTCTGATATTGGCACAAACAGATGTTCAAGGGCTTCAGGAGCCATGTCTGATATTGTCATAAACAGATATACAACGGCTTCAGCACCCATGTCTGATATCGTTGGAAACATTACATAAACAGATATACAAGGGCTTTAGCAGCCATGTCTGATATCGTCATAAACATCACATAAACAGATATACAAGGGCTTTAGCAGCCATGTCTGATATTGTCATAAACAGATGTACAAGGGCTTCAGGAGCCAAGTCTGATATTGTCATAAACAGATATACAACGGCTTCAGCAGCCATGTCTGATATCGTCAGAAACATCACATAACCAGATGCACAAGGGCTTCAGCAGCCATGTCTGATATTGTCATAAACAGATATACAAGGACTTTACCATCCATAACTGATATCGTCATAAACATCACATAAACAAATATACAATGATTTTAGTAACCATGTCTGATGTTGTCATAAACATCACATAAACAGATATACAAGGGCTTTAGCAGCCATGTCTGATATTGTCATAAACATCGCATACACATATATACAAGGGATTTAGCAGCCATGCCTGATATTGTCATAGACACCAGATAAACAGATATATAAGCGCTTTAGCAGCCCATGTCTGATATCGTCATAAACATCACATGAACAGATGCACAAGGGCTTTGGCAGCCTTGTCTGATATTGTCAAAAACATCACATGAACAGATACACAAGGGCTTTAGCAGCCTTGTCTGATATTGTCATCAACATACATAAACATATATACAAGGGCTTTAGCAACTATGTCTGATATTATCATAAACATCACATAAACAGATATACAAGGGCTTTAGCAGCCATGTCTGATATTGCCATAAACATCACATAATTAGATATACAAGGGCTTTAGCAGCCATGTCTGATATTGTCACAAACAGATGTACAAGGGCGTCAGCAGCCATGTCTGATATAGTCATACACAGATATACAACGGCTTCAGCAGCCATGTCTGATATCGTCAGACACATCACATAAACAGATATACAAGGGCTTTAGCAGCCATGTCTGATATTGTCATAAAAATCACATAAACAGGTATACAAGGAGTTTAGTAGACATGTCTGATATTGTCATAAACATCACATAAACAGATATACAAGGGCTTTAGGAGCCATGTCTGATATCGTCATAAACATCACATAAACAGATATACAAGGGCTTTAGCAGCCATGTCTGATATTGTCATAAACAGATGCACAAGGGCTTCAGCAGCCATGTCTGATATTGTCATAAACAGATATACAACGGCTTCAGCAGCCATGTCTGATATCGTCAGACACATCACATAAACAGATATACAAGGGCTTTAGCAGCCATGTCTGATATTGTCATAAACATCACATAACAGGTATACAAGGAGTTTAGTAGACATGTCTGATATTGTCATAAACATCACATAAACAGATATACAAGGGCTTTAGGAGCCATGTCTGATATCGTCATAAACATCACATAAACAGATATACAAGGGCTTTAGCAGCCATGTCTGATATTGTCATAAACAGATGCACAAGGGCTTCAGCAGCCATGTCTGATATTGTCATAAACAGATATACAAGGACTTACCATCCATAACTGATATCGTCATAAACATCACATAAACAAATATACAATGATTTTAGTAACCATGTCTGATCTTGTCATAAACATCACATAAACAGATATACAAGGACTTCAGCAGCCATGCCTGATATTGTCATAAACAGATATACAAGGACTTCAGCAGCCATGTCTGATATTGTCATAAACAGATATACAAGGACTTTAGCAGCCATGTCTGATATTGTCATAAACAGATATACAAGGGCTTCAGCAGCCATGTTTGATATCGTCATAAACATCGCATAAACAGATATACAAGGGATTTAGCAGCCATGCCTGATATTGTCATAAACAGATATACAAGGGCTTCAGCAGCCATGTTTGATATCGTCATAAACATCGCATAAACAGATATACAAGGGATTTAGCAGCCATGCCTGATATTGTCATAGACACCACATAAAAAGTTATATAGGGGCTTTAGCAGCCCATGTCTGATATCGTCATAAACATCACATAAACAGACGCACAAGGGCTTTAGCAGCCATGTCTGATATTGTCATAAACATACATAAACAGATATAAAAGGGCTTTAGCAACTATGTCTGATATTGTCATAGACATCACATAAGCAGATATACAATGGCTTTAGCAGCCATGTCTGATATTACCATAAACATCACATAAATAGATATACAAGGGCTTTAGCAGCCATCTCTGATATTGTCACAAACAGATGTACAAGGGCTTCAGCAGCCATGTCTGATATTGTCATAAACAGATATACAACGGCTTCAGCAGCCATGTCTGATATCGTCAGAAACATCACATAAACAGATATACAAGGGCTTTAGCAGCCATGTCTGTTATTGTCATAAACATCACATAAACAGATATACAAGGATTTTAGTAGACATGTCTGATATTGTCATAAACATCACATAAACAGATATACAAGGGCTTTAGCAGCCATGTCTGATATTGTCATAAACATCACATAGACAGATATACAAGGGCTTTAGGAGCCATGTCTGATATCGTCATAAACATCACATAAACAGATATACAAGGGGTTTAGCAGCCATGTCTGATATTGTCATAAACAGATGCACAAGGGCTTCATCAGCCATGTCTGATATTGTCATAAACCGATATACAACGGCTTCAGCAGCCATGTCTGATATCGTCAGAAACATCACATAAACAGATATACAAGGAGTTTTGTAGCCATGTCTGATATTGTCATAAACATCACACAAACAGATATACAAGGGCTTTAGCAGCCATGTCTGATATCGTCATAAACATCACATAAACAGATATACAAGGGCTTTAGCGGCCATGTCTGATATTATCATAACCAGATGCACAAGGGCTTCAGCAGCCATGTCTGATATTGTCATAAACAGATATACAAGGACTTTACCATCCATAACTGATATCGTCATACACATCACATAAACAAATATACAATGATTTTAGTAACCATGTCTGATATTGTCATAAACATCACATATACAGCTATACAAGGGCTTAGCAGCCATGTCTGATATTGTCATAAACATCACATAAACATATATACAAGGACTTTAGCAGCCATGTCTGATATTGTCATAAACAGATATAAAACGGCTTCAGCAGCCATGTCTGATATCGTCAGAAACATCACATAAACAGATATACAAGGAGTTTGGTAGCCATGTCTGATATTGTCATAAACATCACACAAACAGATATACAAGGGCTTTAGCAGCCATGTCTGATATCGTCATAAACATCACATAAACAGATATACAACGGCTTTAGCGGCCATGTCTGATATTATCATAACCAGATGCACAAGGGCTTCAGCAGCCATGTCTGATATTGTCATAAACAGATATACAAGGACTTTACCATCCATAACTGATATCGTCATACACATCACATAAACAAATATACAATGATTTTAGTAACCATGTCTGATATTGTCATAAACATCACATATACAGCTATACAAGGGCTTAGCAGCCATGTCTGATATTGTCATAAACATCACATAAACATATATACAAGGACTTTAGCAGCCATGTCTGATATTGTCATAAACAGATATACAACGGCTTCAGCAGCCATGTCTGATATCGTCAGAAACATCACATAAACAGATATACAAGGAGTTTGGTAGCCATGTCTGATATTGTCATAAACATCACACAAACAGATATACAAGGGCTTTAGCAGCCATGTCTGATATCGTCATAAACATCACATAAACAGATATACAAGGGCTTTAGCAGCCATGTCTGATATTATCATAACCAGCTGCACAAGGGCTTCAGCAGTGATGTCTGATATTGTCATAAACAGATATACAAGGACTTTACCATCCATAACTGATATCGTCATAAACATCACATAAACAAATATACAATGATTTTAGTAACCATGTCTGATATTGTCATAAACATCACATAAACAGATATACAAGGACTTCAGCAGCCATGTCTGATATCGTCATAAACATCGCATAAACATATATACAAGGGATTTAGCAGCCATGCCTGATATTGTCATAGACACCATATAAACAGATATATAAGCGCTTTAGCAGCCCATGTCTGATATCGTCATAAACATCACATGAACAGATGCACAAGGGCTTTGGCAGCCTTGTCTGATATTGTCATAAACATCACATGAACAGATACACAAGGGCTTTAGCAGCCTTGTCTGATATTGTCATCAACATACTTAAACATATATACAAGGGCTTTAGCAACTATGTCTGATATTATCATAAACATCACATAAACAGATATACAAGGGCTTTAGCAGCCATGTCTGATATTGCCATAAACATTACATAAATATATATACAAGGGCTTTAGCAGCCATGTCTGATATTGTCACAAACAGATATACAAGGACTTTACCAGCCATATCTGATATCGTCATAAACATCACATAAACAGATATACAATGATTTTAGTAACCATGTCTGATCTTGTCATAAACATCACATAAACAGATATACAAGGACTTCAGCAGCCATGCCTGATATTGTCATAAACAGATATACAAGGACTTTAGCAGCCATGTCTGATATTGTCATAAACAGATATACAAGGACTTTAGCAGCCATGTCTGATATTGTCATAAACAGATATACAAGGGCTTCAGCAGCCATGTTTGATATCGTCATAAACATCGCATAAACAGATATACAAGGGATTTAGCAGCCATGCCTGATATTGTCATAAACAGATATACAAGGGCTTCAGCAGCCATGTTTGATATCGTCATGAACATCGCATAAACAGATATACAAGGGATTTAGCAGCCATGCCTGATATTGTCATAGACACCACATAAAAAGTTATATAGGGGCTTTAGCAGCCCATGTCTGATATCGTCATAAACATCACATAAACAGACGCACAAGGGCTTTAGCAGCCATGTCTGATATTGTCATAAACATACATAAACAGATATAAAAGGGCTTTAGCAACTATGTCTGATATTGTCATAGACATCACATAAGCAGATATACAATGGCTTTAGCAGCCATGTCTGATATTGCCATAAACATCACATAAATAGATATACAAGGGCTTTAGCAGCCATCTCTGATATTGTCACAAACAGATGTACAAGGGCTTCAGCAGCCATGTCTGATATTGTCATAAACAGATATACAACGGCTTCAGCAGCCATGTCTGATATCGTCAGAAACATCACATAAACAGATATACAAGGGCTTTAGCAGCCATGTCTGATATTGTCATAAACATCACATAAACAGATATACAAGGATTTTAGTAAACATGTCTGATATTGTCATAAACATCACATAAACAGATATACAAGGGCTTTAGCAGCCATGTCTGATATTGTCATAAACATCACATAGACAGATATACAAGGGCTTTAGGAGCCATGTCTGATATCGTCATAAACATCACATAAACAGATATACAAGGGGTTTAGCAGCCATGTCTGATATTGTCATAAACAGATGCACAAGGGCTTCATCAGCCATGTCTGATATTGTCATAAACCGATATACAACGGCTTCAGCAGCCATGTCTGATATCGTCAGAAACATCACATAAACAGATATACAAGGAGTTTTGTAGCCATGTCTGATATTGTCATAAACATCACACAAACAGATATACAAGGGCTTTAGCAGCCATGTCTGATATCGTCATAAACATCACATAAACAGATATACAAGGGCTTTAGCGGCCATGTCTGATATTATCATAACCAGATGCACAAGGGCTTCAGCAGCCATGTCTGATATTGTCATAAACAGATATACAAGGACTTTACCATCCATAACTGATATCGTCATACACATCACATAAACAAATATACAATGATTTTAGTAACCATGTCTGATATTGTCATAAACATCACATATACAGCTATACAAGGGCTTAGCAGCCATGTCTGATATTGTCATAAACATCACATAAACATATATACAAGGACTTTAGCAGCCATGTCTGATATTGTCATAAACAGATATACAACGGCTTCAGCAGCCATGTCTGATATCGTCAGAAACATCACATAAACAGATATACAAGGAGTTTGGTAGCCATGTCTGATATTGTCATAAACATCACACAAACAGATATACAAGGGCTTTAGCAGCCATGTCTGATATCGTCATAAACATCACATAAACAGATATACAACGGCTTTAGCGGCCATGTCTGATATTATCATAACCAGATGCACAAGGGCTTCAGCAGCCATGTCTGATATTGTCATAAACAGATATACAAGGACTTTACCATCCATAACTGATATCGTCATACACATCACATAAACAAATATACAATGATTTTAGTAACCATGTCTGATATTGTCATAAACATCACATATACAGCTATACAAGGGCTTAGCAGCCATGTCTGATATTGTCATAAACATCACATAAACATATATACAAGGACTTTAGCAGCCATGTCTGATATTGTCATAAACAGATATACAACGGCTTCAGCAGCCATGTCTGATATCGTCAGAAACATCACATAAACAGATATACAAGGAGTTTGGTAGCCATGTCTGATATTGTCATAAACATCACACAAACAGATATACAAGGGCTTTAGCAGCCATGTCTGATATCGTCATAAACATCACATAAACAGATATACAAGGGCTTTAGCAGCCATGTCTGATATTATCATAACCAGCTGCACAAGGGCTTCAGCAGTGATGTCTGATATTGTCATAAACAGATATACAAGGACTTTACCATCCATAACTGATATCGTCATAAACATCACATAAACAAATATACAATGATTTTAGTAACCATGTCTGATATTGTCATAAACATCACATAAACAGATATACAAGGACTTCAGCAGCCATGTCTGATATCGTCATAAACATCGCATAAACATATATACAAGGGATTTAGCAGCCATGCCTGATATTGTCATAGACACCATATAAACAGATATATAAGCGCTTTAGCAGCCCATGTCTGATATCGTCATAAACATCACATGAACAGATGCACAAGGGCTTTGGCAGCCTTGTCTGATATTGTCATAAACATCACATGAACAGATACACAAGGGCTTTAGCAGCCTTGTCTGATATTGTCATCAACATACTTAAACATATATACAAGGGCTTTAGCAACTATGTCTGATATTATCATAAACATCACATAAACAGATATACAAGGGCTTTAGCAGCCATGTCTGATATTGCCATAAACATTACATAAATATATATACAAGGGCTTTAGCAGCCATGTCTGATATTGTCACAAACAGATGTACAAGGGCTTCAGCAGCCATGTCTGATATTGTCATAAACAGATATACAACGGCTTCAGCAGCCATGTCTGATATCGTCAGAAACATCACATAAACAGATATACAAGGGCTTTAGCAGCCATGTCTGATATTGTCATAAACATCACATAAACAGGTATACAAGGAGTTTAGTAGTCATGTCTGATATTGTCATAAACATCACATAAACAGATATACAAGGGCTTTAGGAGCCATGTCTGATATCGTCATAAACATCACATAAACAGATATACAAGGGCTTTAGCAGCCATGTCTGATATTGTCATAAACAGATGCACAAGGGCTTCAGCAGCCATGTCTGATATTGTCATAAACAGATATACAACGGCTTCAGCAGCCATGTCTGATATCGTCAGAAACATCACATAAACAGATATACAAGGGCTTTAGGAGCCATGTCTGATATCGTCATAAACATCACATAAACAGACGCACAAGGGCTTTAGCAGCCATGTCTGATATTGTCATAAACATACATAAACAGATATAAAAGGGCTTTAGCAACTATGTCTGATATTGTCATAGACATCACATAAGCAGATATACAATGGCTTTAGCAGCCATGTCTGATATTGCCATACACATCACATAAATAGATATACAAGGGCTTTAGCAGCCATCTCTGATATTGTCACAAACAGATGTACAAGGGCTTCAGCAGCCATGTCTGATATTGTCATAAACAGCTATACAACGGCTTCAGCAGCCATGTCTGATATCGTCAGAAACATCACATAAACAGATATACAAGGGCTTTAGCAGCCATGTCTGATATTGTCATAAACATCACATAAACAGATATACAAGGATTTTAGTAGACATGTCTGATATTGTCATAAACATCACATAAACAGATATACAAGGGCTTTAGCAGCCATGTCTGATATTGTCATAAACATCACATAGACAGATATACAAGGGCTTTAGGAGCCATGTCTGATATCGTCATAAACATCACATAAACAGATATACAAGGGGTTTAGCAGCCATGTCTGATATTGTCATAAACAGATGCACAAGGGCTTCATCAGCCATGTCTGATATTGTCATAAACCGATATACAACGGCTTCAGCAGCCATGTCTGATATCGTCAGAAACATCACATAAACAGATATACAAGGAGTTTTGTAGCCATGTCTGATATTGTCATAAACATCACACAAACAGATATACAAGGGCTTTAGCAGCCATGTCTGATATCGTCATAAACATCACATAAACAGATATACAAGGGCTTTAGCGGCCATGTCTGATATTATCATAACCAGATGCACAAGGGCTTCAGCAGCCATGTCTGATATTGTCATAAACAGATATACAAGGACTTTACCATCCATAACTGATATCGTCATACACATCACATAAACAAATATACAATGATTTTAGTAACCATGTCTGATATTGTCATAAACATCACATATACAGCTATACAAGGGCTTAGCAGCCATGTCTGATATTGTCATAAACATCACATAAACATATATACAAGGACTTTAGCAGCCATGTCTGATATTGTCATAAACAGATATACAACGGCTTCAGCAGCCATGTCTGATATCGTCAGAAACATCACATAAACAGATATACAAGGAGTTTGGTAGCCATGTCTGATATTGTCATAAACATCACACAAACAGATATACAAGGGCTTTAGCAGCCATGTCTCATATCGTCATAAACATCACATAAACAGATATACAACGGCTTTAGCGGCCATGTCTGATATTATCATAACCAGATGCACAAGGGCTTCAGCAGCCATGTCTGATATTGTCATAAACAGATATACAAGGACTTTACCATCCATAACTGATATCGTCATACACATCACATAAACAAATATACAATGATTTTAGTAACCATGTCTGATATTGTCATAAACATCACATATACAGCTATACAAGGGCTTAGCAGCCATGTCTGATATTGTCATAAACATCACATAAACATATATACAAGGACTTTAGCAGCCATGTCTGATATTGTCATAAACAGATATACAACGGCTTCAGCAGCCATGTCTGATATCGTCAGAAACATCACATAAACAGATATACAAGGAGTTTGGTAGCCATGTCTGATATTGTCATAAACATCACACAAACAGATATACAAGGGCTTTAGCAGCCATGTCTGATATCGTCATAAACATCACATAAACAGATATACAAGGGCTTTAGCAGCCATGTCTGATATTATCATAACCAGCTGCACAAGGGCTTCAGCAGTGATGTCTGATATTGTCATAAACAGATATACAAGGACTTTACCATCCATAACTGATATCGTCATAAACATCACATAAACAAATATACAATGATTTTAGTAACCATGTCTGATATTGTCATAAACATCACATAAACAGATATACAAGGACTTCAGCAGCCATGTCTGATATCGTCATAAACATCGCATAAACATATATACAAGGGATTTAGCAGCCATGCCTGATATTGTCATAGACACCATATAAACAGATATATAAGCGCTTTAGCAGCCCATGTCTGATATCGTCATAAACATCACATGAACAGATGCACAAGGGCTTTGGCAGCCTTGTCTGATATTGTCATAAACATCACATGAACAGATACACAAGGGCTTTAGCAGCCTTGTCTGATATTGTCATCAACATACTTAAACATATATACAAGGGCTTTAGCAACTATGTCTGATATTATCATAAACATCACATAAACAGATATACAAGGGCTTTAGCAGCCATGTCTGATATTGCCATAAACATTACATAAATATATATACAAGGGCTTTAGCAGCCATGTCTGATATTGTCACAAACAGATGTACAAGGGCTTCAGCAGCCATGTCTGATATTGTCATAAACAGATATACAACGGCTTCAGCAGCCATGTCTGATATCGTCAGAAACATCACATAAACAGATATACAAGGGCTTTAGCAGCCATGTCTGATATTGTCATAAACATCACATAAACAGGTATACAAGGAGTTTAGTAGTCATGTCTGATATTGTCATAAACATCACATAAACAGATATACAAGGGCTTTAGGAGCCATGTCTGATATCGTCATAAACATCACATAAACAGATATACAAGGGCTTTAGCAGCCATGTCTGATATTGTCATAAACAGATGCACAAGGGCTTCAGCAGCCATGTCTGATATAGTCATAAACAGATATACAACGGCTTCAGCAGCCATGTCTGAAATCGTCAGAAACATCACATTAACAGATATACAAGGGCTTTAGCAGCCATGTCTGATATTGTCATAAACAGATATACAAGGACTTTACCAGCCATATCTGATATCGTCATAAACATCACATAAACAGATATACAATGATTTTAGTAACCATGTCTGATCTTGTCATAAACATCACATAAACAGATATACAAGGACTTCAGCAGCCATGTCTGATATTGTCATAAACAGATATACAACGGCTTCAGCACCCATGTCTGATATCGTTGGAAACATTACATAAACAGATATACAAGGGCTTTAGCAGCCATGTCTGATATCGTCATAAACATCACATAAACAGATATACAAGGGCTTTAGCAGCCATGTCTGATATTGTCATAAACAGATGTACAAGGGCTTCAGGAGCCAAGTCTGATATTGTCATAAACAGATATACAACGGCTTCAGCAGCCATGTCTGATATCGTCAGAAACATCACATAACCAGATGCACAAGGGCTTCAGCAGCCATGTCTGATATTGTCATAAACAGATATACAAGGACTTTACCATCCATAACTGATATCGTCAGAAACATCACATAAACAGATATACAAGGAGTTTTGTAGCCATGTCTGATATTGTCATAAACATCACACAAACAGATATACAAGGGCTTTAGCAGCCATGTCTGATATCGTCATAAACATCACATAAACAGATATACAAGGGCTTTAGCGGCCATGTCTGATATTATCATAACCAGATGCACAAGGGCTTCAGCAGCCATGTCTGATATTGTCATAAACAGATATACAAGGACTTTACCATCTATAACTGATATCGTCATACACATCACATAAACAAATATACAATGATTTTAGTAACCATGTCTGATATTGTCATAAACATCACATATACAGCTATACAAGGGCTTAGCAGCCATGTCTGATATTGTCATAAACATCACATAAACATATATACAAGGACTTTAGCAGCCATGTCTGATATTGTCATAAACAGATATACAACGGCTTCAGCAGCCATGTCTGATATCGTCAGAAACATCACATAAACAGATATACAAGGAGTTTGGTAGCCATGTCTGATATTGTCATAAACATCACACAAACAGATATACAAGGGCTTTAGCAGCCATGTCTGATATCGTCATAAACATCACATAAACAGATATACAAGGGCTTTAGCAGCCATGTCTGATATTATCATAACCAGCTGCACAAGGGCTTCAGCAGTGATGTCTGATATTGTCATAAACAGATATACAAGGACTTTACCATCCATAACTGATATCGTCATAAACATCACATAAACAAATATACAATGATTTTAGTAACCATGTCTGATATTGTCATAAACATCGCATAAACATATATACAAGGGATTTAGCAGCCATGCCTGATATTGTCATAGACACCATATAAACAGATATATAAGCGCTTTAGCAGCCCATGTCTGATATCGTCATAAACATCACATGAACAGATGCACAAGGGCTTTGGCAGCCTTGTCTGATATTGTCATAAACATCACATGAACAGATACACAAGGGCTTTAGCAGCCTTGTCTGATATTGTCATCAACATACATAAACATATATACAAGGGCTTTAGCAACTATGTCTGATATTATCATAAACATCACATAAACAGATATACAAGGGCTTTAGCAGCCATGTCTGATATTGCCATAAACATTACATAAATAGATATACAAGGGCTTTAGCAGCCATGTCTGATATTGTCACAAACAGATGTACAAGGGCTTCAGCAGCCATGTCTGATATTGTCATAAACAGATATACAACGGCTTCAGCAGCCATGTCTGATATCGTAAGAAACATCACATAAACAGATATACAAGGGCTTTAGCAGCCATGTCTGATATTGTCATAAACATCACATAAACAGGTATACAAGGAGTTTAGTATTCATGTCTGATATTGTCATAAACATCACATAAACAGATATACAAGGGCTTTAGGAGCCATGTCTGATATCGTCATAAACATCACATAAACAGATATACAAGGGCTTTAGCAGCCATGTCTGATATTGTCATAAACAGATGCACAAGGGCTTCAGCAGCCATGTCTGATATAGTCATAAACAGATATACAACGGCTTCAGCAGCCATGTCTGAAATCGTCAGAAACATCACATTAACAGATATACAAGGGCTTTAGCAGCCATGTCTGATATTGTCATAAACAGATATACAAGGACTTTACCAGCCATATCTGATATCGTCATAAACATCACATAAACAGATATACAATGATTTTAGTAACCATGTCTGATCTTGTCATAAACATCACATAAACAGATATACAAGGACTTCAGCAGCCATGTCTGATATTGGCACAAACAGATGTTCAAGGGCTTCAGGAGCCATGTCTGATATTGTCATAAACAGATATACAACGGCTTCAGCACCCATGTCTGATATCGTTGGAAACATTACATAAACAGATATACAAGGGCTTTAGCAGCCATGTCTGATATCGTCATAAACATCACATAAACAGATATACAAGGGCTTTAGCAGCCATGTCTGATATTGTCATAAACAGATGTACAAGGGCTTCAGGAGCCAAGTCTGATATTGTCATAAACAGATATACAACGGCTTCAGCAGCCATGTCTGATATCGTCAGAAACATCACATAACCAGATGCACAAGGGCTTCAGCAGCCATGTCTGATATTGTCATAAACAGATATACAAGGACTTTACCATCCATAACTGATATCGTCATAAACATCACATAAACAAATATACAATGATTTTAGTAACCATGTCTGATGTTGTCATAAACATCACATAAACAGATATACAAGGGCTTTAGCAGCCATGTCTGATATTGTCATAAACATCACATAAACAGATATACAAGGAGTTTAGTAGACATGTCTGATATTGTAATAAACATCACATAAACTGATATACAAGGGCTTTAGCAGCCATGTCTGATATTGTCATAAACATCACATGGACAGATATACAAGGGCTTTAGGAGCCATGTCTGATATCGTCATAAACATCACATGAACAGATATATAAGGGCTTTAGCAGCCATGTCTGATATCGTCATAAACATCACATAAACAGATATACAAGGGCTTTAGCAGCCATGTCTGATATTATCATAACCAGATGCACAAGGGCTTCAGCAGTCATGTCTGATATTATCATAAACAGATATACAAGGACTTTACCATCCATAACTGATATCGTCATAAACATCACATAAACAAATATACAATGATTTTAGTAACCATGTCTGATATTGTCATAAACATCACATAAACATATATACAAGGGATTTAGCAGCCATGCCTGATATTGTCATAGACACCATATAAACAGATATATAAGCGCTTTAGCAGCCCATGTCTGATATCGTCATAAACATCACATGAACAGATGCACAAGGGCTTTGGCAGCCTTGTCTGATATTGTCAAAAACATCATATGAACAGATACACTAGGGCTTTAGCAGCCTTGTCTGATATTATCATAAACATCACATAAACAGATATACAAGGGCTTTAGCAGCCATGTCTGATATTGTCACAAACAGATGTACAAGGGCTTCAGCAGCCATGTCTGATATAGTCATACACAGATATACAACGGCTTCAGCAGCCATGTTTGATATCGTCAGACACATCACATAAACAGATATACAAGGGCTTTAGCAGCCATGTCTGATATTGTCATAAAAATCACATAAACAGGTATACAAGGAGTTTAGTAGACATGTCTGATATTGTCATAAACATCACATAAACAGATATACAAGGGCTTTAGGAGCCATGTCTGATATCGTCATAAACATCACATAAACAGATATACAAGGGCTTTAGCAGCCATGTCTGATATTGTCATAAACAGATGCACAAGGGCTTCAGCAGCCATGTCTGATATTGTCATAAACAGATATACAATGGCTTCAGCAGCCATGTCTGATATCGTCAGACACATCACATAAACAGATATACAAGGGCTTTAGCAGCCATGTCTGATATTGTCATAAACATCACATAAACAGGTATACAAGGAGTTTAGTAGACATGTCTGATATTGTCATAAACATCACATAAACAGATATACAAGGGCTTTAGGAGCCATGTCTGATATCGTCATAAACATCACATAAACAGATATACAAGGGCTTTAGCAGCCATGTCTGATATTGTCATAAACAGATGCACAAGGGCTTCAGCAGCCATGTCTTATATTGTCATAAACAGATATACAACGGCTTCAGCAGCCATGTCTGATATCGTCAGAAACATCACATAAACAGATATACAAGGGCTTTAGCAGCCATGTCTGATATTGTCATAAACAGATATACAAGGACTTTACCAGCCATATCTGATATCGTCATAAACATCACATAAACAGATATACAATGATTTTAGTAACCATGTCTGATCTTGTCATAAACATCACATAAACAGATATACAAGGACTTCAGCAGCCATGCCTGATATTGTCATAAACAGATATACAAGGACTTGAGCAGCCATGTCTGATATTGTCATAAACAGATATACAAGGACTTTAGCAGCCATGTCTGATATTGTCATAAACAGATATACAAGGGCTTCAGCAGCCATGTTTGATATCGTCATAAACATCGCATAAACAGATATACAAGGGATTTAGCAGCCATGCCTGATATTGTCATAAACAGATATACAAGGGCTTCAGCAGCCATGTTTGATATCGTCATAAACATCGCATAAACAGATATACAAGGGATTTAGCAGCCATGCCTGATATTGTCATAGACACCACATAAAAAGATATATAGGGGCTTTAGCAGCCCATGTCTGATATCGTCATAAACATCACATAAACAGACGCACAAGGGCTTTAGCAGCCATGTCTGATATTGTCATAAACATACATAAACAGATATAAAAGGGCTTTAGCAACTATGTCTGATATTGTCATAGACATCACATAAGCAGATATACAATGGCTTTAGCAGCCATGTCTGATATTGCCATAAACATCACATAAATAGATATACAAGGGCTTTAGCAGCCATCTCTGATATTGTCACAAACAGATGTACAAGGGCTTCAGCAGCCATGTCTGATATTGTCATAAACATCACATAAACATATATACAAGGATTTTAGTAGACATGTCTGATATTGTCATAAACATCACATAAACAGATATACAAGGGCTTTAGCAGCCATGTCTGATATTGTCATAAACATCACATAGACAGATATACAAGGGCTTTAGGAGCCATGTCTGATATCGTCATAAACATCACATAAACAGATATACAAAGGGTTTAGCAGCCATGTCTGATATTGTCATAAACAGATGCACAAGGGCTTCATCAGCCATGTCTGATATTGTCATAAACCGATATACAACGGCTTCAGCAGCCATGTCTGATATCGTCAGAAACATCACATAAACAGATATACAAGGAGTTTTGTAGCCATGTCTGATATTGTCATAAACATCACACAAACAGATATACAAGGGCTTTAGCAGCCATGTCTGATATCGTCATAAACATCACATAAACAGATATACAAGGGCTTAAGCGGCCATGTCTGATATTATCATAACCAGATGCACAAGGGCTTCAGCAGCCATGTCTGATATTGTCATAAACAGATATACAAGGACTTTACCATCCATAACTGATATCGTCATACATATCACATAAACAAATATACAATGATTTTAGTAACCATGTCTGATATTGTCATAAACATCACATATACAGCTATACAAGGGCTTAGCAGCCATGTCTGATATTGTCATAAACATCACATAAACATATATACAAGGACTTTAGCAGCCATGTCTGATATTGTCATAAACAGATATACAACGGCTTCAGCAGCCATGTCTGATATCGTCAGAAACATCACATAAACAGATATACAAGGAGTTTGGTAGCCATGTCTGATATTGTCATAAACATCACACAAACAGATATACAAGGGCTTTAGCAGCCATGTCTGATATCGTCATAAACATCACATAAACAGATATACAAGGGCTTTAGCGGCCATGTCTGATATTATCATAACCAGATGCACAAGGGCTTCAGCAGCCATGTCTGATATTGTCATAAACAGATATACAAGGACTTTACCATCCATAACTGATATCGTCATACACATCACATAAACAAATATACAATGATTTTAGTAACCATGTCTGATATTGTCATAAACATCACATATACAGCTATACAAGGGCTTAGCAGCCATGTCTGATATTGTCATAAACATCACATAAACATATATACAAGGACTTTAGCAGCCATGTCTGATATTGTCATAAACAGATATACAACGGCTTCAGCAGCCATGTCTGATATCGTCAGAAACATCACATAAACAGATATACAAGGAGTTTGGTAGCCATGTCTGATATTGTCATAAACATCACACAAACAGATATACAAGGGCTTTAGCAGCCATGTCTGATATCGTCATAAACATCACATAAACAGATATACAAGGGCTTTAGCAGCCATGTCTGATATTATCATAACCAGCTGCACAAGGGCTTCAGCAGTGATGTCTGATATTGTCATAAACAGATATACAAGGACTTTACCATCCATAACTGATATCGTCATAAACATCACATAAACAAATATACAATGATTTTAGTAACCATGTCTGATATTGTCATAAACATCACATAAACAGATATACAATGACTTCAGCAGCCATGTCTGATATCGTCATAAACATCGCATAAACATATATACAAGGGATTTAGCAGCCATGCCTGATATTGTCATAGACACCATATAAACAGATATATAAGCGCTTTAGCAGCCCATGTCTGATATCGTCATAAACATCACATGAACAGATGCACAAGGGCTTTGGCAGCCTTGTCTGATATTGTCATAAACATCACATGAACAGATACACAAGGGCTTTAGCAGCCTTGTCTGATATTGTCATCAACATACATAAACATATATACAAGGGCTTTAGCAACTATGTCTGATATTATCATAAACATCACATAAACAGATATACAAGGGCTTTAGCAGCCATGTCTGATATTGCCATAAACATTACATAAATAGATATACAAGGGCTTTAGCAGCCATGTCTGATATTGTCACAAACAGATGTACAAGGGCTTCAGCAGCCATGTCTGATATTGTCATAAACAGATATACAACGGCTTCAGCAGCCATGTCTGATATCGTCAGAAACATCACATAAACAGATATACAAGGGCTTTAGCAGCCATGTCTGATATTGTCATAAACATCACATAAACAGGTATACAAGGAGTTTAGTAGTCATGTCTGATATTGTCATAAACATCACATAAACAGATATACAAGGGCTTTAGGAGCCATGTCTGATATCGTCATAAACATCACATAAACAGATATACAAGGGCTTTAGCAGCCATGTCTGATATTGTCATAAACAGATGCACAAGGGCTTCAGCAGCCATGTCTGATATAGTCATAAACAGATATACAACGGCTTCAGCAGCCATGTCTGATATCGTCAGAAACATCACATTAACAGATATACAAGGGCTTTAGCAGCCATGTCTGATATTGTCATAAACAGATATACAAGGACTTTACCAGCCATATCTGATATCGTCATAAACATCACATAAACAGATATACAATGATTTTAGTAACCATGTCTGATCTTGTCATAAACATCACATAAACAGATATACAAGGACTTCAGCAGCCATGTCTGATATTGGCACAAACAGATGTTCAAGCGCTTCAGGAGCCATGTCTGATATTGTCATAAACAGATATACAACGGCTTCAGCACCCATGTCTGATATCGTTGGAAACATTACATAAACAGATATACAAGGGCTTTAGCAGCCATGTCTGATATCGTTATAAACATCACATAAACAGATATACAAGGGCTTTAGCAGCCATGTCTGATATTGTCATAAACAGATGTACAAGGGCTTCAGGAGCCAAGTCTGATATTGTCATAAACAGATATACAACGGCTTCAGCAGCCATGTCTGATATCGTCAGAAACATCACATAACCAGATGCACAAGGGCTTCAGCAGCCATGTCTGATATTGTCATACACAGATATACAAGGACTTTACCATCCATAACTGATATCGTCATAAACATCACATAAACAAATATACAATGATTTTAGTAACCATGTCTGATGTTGTCATAAACATCACATAAACAGATATACAAGGGCTTTAGCAGCCATGTCTGATATTGTCATAAACATCACATAAACAGATATACAAGGAGTTTAGTAGACATGTCTGATATTGTAATAAACATCACATAAACAGATATACAAGGGCTTTAGCAGCCATGTCTGATATTGTCATAAACATCACATAGACAGATATACAAGGGCTTTAGGAGCCATGTCTGATATCGTCATAAACATCACATGAACAGATATATAAGGGCTTTAGCAGCCATGTCTGATATCGTCATAAACATCACATAAACAGATATACAAGGGCTTTAGCAGCCATGTCTGATATTATCATAACCAGATGCACAAGGGCTTCAGCAGTCATGTCTGATATTGTCATAAACAGATATACAAGGACTTTACCATCCATAACTGATATCGTCATAAACATCACATAAACAAATATACAATGATTTTAGTAACCATGTCTGATATTGTCATAAACATCACATAAACATATATACAAGGGATTTAGCAGCCATGCCTGATATTGTCATAGACACCATATAAACAGATATATAAGCGCTTTAGCAGACCATGTCTGATATCGTCATAAACATCACATGAACAGATGCACAAGGGCTTTGGCAACCTTGTCTGATATTGTCAAAAACATCACATGAACAGATACACAAGGGCTTTAGCAGCCTTGTCTGATATTGTCATCAACATACATAAACATATATACAAGGGCTTTAGCAACTATGTCTGATATTATCATAAACATCACATAAACAGATATACAAGGGCTTTAGCAGCCATGTCTGATATTGCCATAAACATCACATAATTAGATATACAAGGGCTTTAGCAGCCATGTCTGATATTGTCACAAACAGATGTACAAGGGCTTCAGCAGCCATGTCTGATATAGTCATACACAGATATACAACGGCTTCAGCAGCCATGTCTGATATCGTCAGACACATCACATAAACAGATATACAAGGGCTTTAGCAGCCATGTCTAATATTGTCATAAAAATCACATAAACAGGTATACAAGGAGTTTAGTAGACATGTCTGATATTGTCATAAACATCACATAAACAGATATACAAGGGCTTTAGGAGCCATGTCTGATATCGTCATAAACATCACATAAACAGATATACAAGGGCTTTAGCAGCCATGTCTGATATTGTCATAAACAGATGCACAAGAGCTTCAGCAGCCATGTCTGATATTGTCATAAACAGATATACAACGGCTTCAGCAGCCATGTCTGATATCGTCAGACACATCACATAAACAGATATACAAGGGCTTTAGCAGCCATGTCTGATATTGTCATAAACATCACATAAACAGGTATACCAGGAGTTTAGTAGACATGTCTGATATTGTCATAAACATCACATAAACAGATATACAAGGGCTTTAGGAGCCATGTCTGATATCGTCATAAACATCACATAAACAGATATACAAGGGCTTTAGCAGCCATGTCTGATATTGTCATAAACAGATGCACAAGGGCTTCAGCAGCCATGTCTGATATTCTCATAAACAGATATACAACGGCTTCAGCAGCCATGTCTGATATCGTCAGAAACATCACATAAACAGATATACAAGGGCTTTAGCAGCCATGTCTGATATTGTCATAAACAGATATACAAGGACTTTACCAGCCATATCTGATATCGTCATAAACATCACATAAACAGATATACAATGATTTTAGTAACCATGTCTGATCTTGTCATAAACATCACATAAACAGATATACAAGGACTTCAGCAGCCATGTCTGATATTGGCACAAACAGATGTACAAGAGCTTCAGGAGCCATGTCTGATATTGTCATAAACTGATATACAACGGCTTCAGCAGCCATGTCTGATATCGTTGGAAACATTACATAAACAGATATACAAGGGCTTTAGCAGCCATGTCTGATATCGTCATATACATCACATAAACAGATATACAAGGACTTCAGCAGCCATGTCTGATATTGTCATAAACCGATGCACAAGGGCTTCAGCAGCCATGTCTGATATTGTCATAAACAGATATACAACGGCTTCAGCAGCCATGTCTGATATCGTCAGAAACATCACATAACCAGATGCACAAGGGCTTCAGCAGCCATGTCTGATATTGTCATAAACAGATATACAAGGACTTTACCATCCATAACTGATATCGTCATAAACATCACATAAACAAATATACAATGATTTTAGTAACCATGTCTGATATTGTCATAAACATCACATAAACAGATATATAAGGACTTCAGCAGCCATGTCTGATATCGTCATAAACATCGCATAAACATATATACAAGGGATTTAGCAGCCATGCCTGATATTGTCATAGACACCACATAAACAGATATATAAGGGCTTTAGCAGACCATGTCTGATATCGTCATAAACATCACATAAACAGATGCACAAGGGCTTTAGCAGCCTTGTCTGATATTGTCATAAACATCACATGAACAGATACACAAGGGCTTTAGCAGCCTTGTCTGATATTGTCATCAACATACATAAACAGATATACAAGGGCTTTAGCAACTATGTCTGATATTATCATAAACATCACATAAACAGATATACAAGGGCTTTAGCAGCCATGTTTGATATTGCCATAAACATCACATAAATAGATATACAAGGGCTTTAGCAGCCATGTCTGATATTGTCACAAACAGATGTACAAGGGCGTCAGCAGCCATGTCTGATATTGTCATAAACAGATATACAACGGCTTAAGCAGCCATGTCTGATATCGTCAGAAACATCACATAAACAGATATACAAGGGCTTTAGCAGCCATGTCTGATATTGTCATAAACATCACATAAACAGATATACAAGGAGTTTAGTAGACATGTCTGATATTGTCATAAACATCACATAAACAGATATACAAGGGCTTTAGCAGCCATGTCTGATATTGTCATAAACATCACATAGACAGATATACAAGGGCTTTAGCAGCCATGTCTGATATTGTCACAAACAGATGTACAAGGGCTTCAGCAGCCATGTCTGATATAGTCATACACAGATATACAACGGCTTCAGCAGCCATGTCTGATATCGTCAGACACATCACATAAACAGATATACAAGGGCTTTAGCAGCCATGTCTAATATTGTCATAAAAATCACATAAACAGGTATACAAGGAGTTTAGTAGACATGTCTGATATTGTCATAAACATCACATAAACAGATATACAAGGGCTTTAGGAGCCATGTCTGATATCGTCATAAACATCACATAAACAGATATACAAGGGCTTTAGCAGCCATGTCTGATATTGTCATAAACAGATGCACAAGGGCTTCAGCAGCCATGTCTGATATTGTCATAAACAGATATACAACGGCTTCAGCAGCCATGTCTGATATCGTCAGACACATCACATAAACAGATATACAAGGGCTTTAGCAGCCATGTCTGATATTGTCATAAACATCACATAAACAGGTATACAAGGAGTTTAGTAGACATGTCTGATATTGTCATAAACATCACATAAACATATATACAAGGGCTTTAGGAGCCATGTCTGATATCGTCATAAACATCACATAAACAGATATACAAGGGCTTTAGCAGCCATGTCTGATATTGTCATAAACAGATGCACAAGGGCTTCAGCAGCCATGTCTGATATTCTCATAAACAGATATACAACGGCTTCAGCAGCCATGTCTGATATCGTCAGAAACATCACATAAACAGATATACAAGGGCTTTAGCAGCCATGTCTGATATTGTCATAAACAGATATACAAGGACTTTACCAGCCATATCTGATATCGTCATAAACATCACATAAACAGATATACAATGATTTTAGTAACCATGTCTGATCTTGTCATAAACATCACATAAACAGATATACAAGGACTTCAGCAGCCATGTCTGATATTGGCACAAACAGATGTACAAGAGCTTCAGGAGCCATGTCTGATATTGTCATAAACAGATATACAACGGCTTCAGCAGCCATGTCTGATATCGTTGGAAACATTACATAAACAGATATACAAGGGCTTTAGCAGCCATGTCTGATATCGTCATATACATCACATAAACAGATATACAAGGACTTCAGCAGCCATGTCTGATATTGTCATAAACCGATGCACAAGGGCTTCAGCAGCCATGTCTGATATTGTCATAAACAGATATACAACGGCTTCAGCAGCCATGTCTGATATCGTCAGAAACATCACATAACCAGATGCACAAGGGCTTCAGCAGCCATGTCTGATATTGTCATAAACAGATATACAAGGACTTTACCATCCATAACTGATATCGTCATAAACATCACATAAACAAATATACAATGATTTTAGTAACCATGTCTGATATTGTCATAAACATCACATAAACAGATATATAAGGACTTCAGCAGCCATGTCTGATATCGTCATAAACATCGCATAAACATATATACAAGGGATTTAGCAGCCATGCCTGATATTGTCATAGACACCACATAAACAGATATATAAGGGCTTTAGCAGACCATGTCTGATATCGTCATAAACATCACATAAACAGATGCACAAGGGCTTTAGCAGCCTTGTCTGATATTGTCATAAACATCACATGAACAGATACACAAGGGCTTTAGCAGCCTTGTCTGATATTGTCATCAACATACATAAACAGATATACAAGGGCTTTAGCAACTATGTCTGATATTATCATAAACATCACATAAACAGATATACAAGGGCTTTAGCAGCCATGTTTGATATTGCCATAAACATCACATAAATAGATATACAAGGGCTTTAGCAGCCATGTCTGATATTGTCACAAACAGATGTACAAGGGCGTCAGCAGCCATGTCGGATATTGTCATAAACAGATATACAACGGCTTAAGCAGCCATGTCTGATATCGTCAGAAACATCACATAAACAGATATACAAGGGCTTTAGCAGCCATGTCTGATATTGTCATAAACATCACATAAACAGATATACAAGGAGTTTAGTAGACATGTCTGATATTGTCATAAACATCACATAAACAGATATACAAGGGCTTTAGCAGCCATGTCTGATATTGTCATAAACATCACATAGACAGATATACAAGGGCTTTAGGAGCCATGTCTGATATCATCATAAACATCACATAAACAGATACACAAGGGCTTTAGCAGCCATGTCTGATATCGTCATAAACATCACATAAACAGATATACAAGGGCTTTAGTAGCCATGTCTGATATTATCATAACCAGATGCACAAGGGCTTCAGCAGCCATGTCTGATATTGTCATAAACAGATATACAAGGACTTTACCATCCATAACTGATATCGTCCTAAACATCACATAAACAAATATACAATGATTTTAGTAACCATGTCTGATATTGTCATAAACATCACATAAACAGATATACAGGGACTTCAGCAGCCATGTGTGATATTGTCATAAACATCACATAAACAGCTATACAAGGGCTTAGCAGCCATGTCTGATATTGTCATAAACATCACATAAACATATATACAAGGACTTTAGCAGCCATGTCTGATATTGTCATAAACAGATATACAACGGCTTCAGCAGCCATGTCTGATATCGTCAGAAACATCATATAAACAGATATACAAGGAGTTTGCTAACCATGTCTGATATTGTCATAAACATCACACACACAGATATACAAGGGCTTTAGCAGCCATGTCTGATATCGTCATAAACATCACATAAACAGATATACAAGGGCTTTAGCAGCCATGTCTGATATTATCATAACCAGATGCACAAGGGCTTCAGCAGCCATGTCTGATATTGTCATAAACATCACATAAACAGATGCACAAGGGCTTTAGCAGCGTTGTCTGATATTGTCATAAACATCACATGAACAGATACACAAGGGCTTTAGCAGCCTTGTCTGATATTGTCATCAACATACATAAACAGATATACAAGGGCTTTAGCAGCCATGTCTGATATTGCCATAAACATCACATAAATAGATATACAAGGGCTTTAGCAGCCATGTCTGATATTGTCACAAACAGATGTACAAGGGCGTCAGCAGCCATGTCTGATATTGTCATAAACAGATATACAACGGCTTAAGCAGCCATGTCTGATATCGTCAGAAACATCACATAAACAGATATACAAGGGCTTTAGCAGCCATGTCTGATATTGTCATAAACATCACATAAACAGATATACAAGGGCTTTAGTAGCCATGTCTGATATTATCATAACCAGATGCACAAGGGCTTCAGCAGCCATGTCTGATATTGTCATAAACAGATATACAAGGACTTTACCATCCATAACTGATATCGTCATAAACATCACATAAACAAATATACAATGACTTTAGTAACCATATCTGATATTGTCATAAACATCACATAAACAGATATACAGGGACTTCAGCAGCCATGTCTGATATTGTCATAAACATCACATAAACAGCTATACAAGGGCTTAGCAGCCATGTCTGATATTGTCATAAACATCACATAAACATATATACAAGGACTTTAGCAGCCATGTCTGATATTGTCTTAAACAGATATACAACGGCTTCAGCAGCCATGTCTGATATCGTCAGAAACATCATATAAACAGATATACAAGGAGTTTGGTAGCCATGTCTGATATTGTCATAAACATCACACACACAGATATACAAGGGCTTTAGCAGCCATGTCTGATATCGTCATAAACATCACATAAACAGATATACAAGGGCTTTAGCAGCCATGTCTGATATTATCATAACCAGATGCACAAGGGCTTCAGCAGCCATGTCTGATATTGTCATAAACAGATATACAAGGACTTTACCATCCATAACTGATATCGTCATAAACATCACATAAACAAATATACAATGATTTTAGTAACCATGTCTGATATTGTCATACACATCACATAAACAGATATACAAGGACTTCAGCAGCCATGTCTGATATCGTCATAAACATCGCATAAACATATATACAAGGGATTTAGCAGCCATGTCTGATATTGTCATCAACATACATAAACAGATATACAAGGGCTTTAGCAACTATGTCTGATATTATCATAAACATCACATAAACAGATATACAAGAGCGTTAGCAGCCATGTCTGATATTGCCATAAACATCACATAAATAGATATACAAGGGCTTTAGCAGCCATGACTGATATTGTCACAAACAGATGTACAAGGGCTTCAGCAGCCATGTCTGATATTGTCATAAACAGATATACAACGGCTTCAGCAGCCATGTCTGATATCGTCAGAAACATCACATAAACAGATATACAAGGAGTTTAGTAGACATGTCTGATATTGTCATAAACATCACATAAACAGATATACAAGGGCTTTAGCAGCCATGTCTGATATTGTCATAAACATCACATAGACAGATATACAAGGGCTTTAGGAGCCATGTCTGATATCGTCATAAACATCACATAAACAGATATACAAGGGCTTTAGCAGCCATGTCTGATATTGTCATAAACAGATGCACAACGGCTTCACCAGCCATGTCTGATATTGTCATAAACAGATATACAACGGCTTCAGCAGCCATGTCTGATATCGTCAGAAACATCACATAAACAGATATACAAGGGCTTTAGCAGCCATGTCTGATATTGTCATAAACAGATATACATGGACTTTACCAGCCATATCTGATATCCTCATAAACATCACATAAACAGATATACAATGATTTTAGTAACCATGTCTGATATTGGCACAAACAGATGTACAAGAGCTTCAGGAGCCATGTCTGATATTGTCATAAACAGATATACAACGGCTTCAGCAGCCATGTCTGATATCGTTGGAAACATTACATAAACAGATATACAAGGGCTTTAGCAGCCATGTCTGATATCGTCATAAACATCACATAAACAGATATACAAGGACTTCAGCAGCCATGTCTGATATTGTCATAAACCGATGCACAAGGGCTTCAGCAGCCATGTCTGATATTGTCATAAACAGATATACAACGGCTTCAGCAGCCATGTCTGATATCGTCAGAAACATCACATAACCAGATGCACAAGGGCTTCAGCAGCCATGTCTGATATTGTCATAAACAGATATACAAGGACTTTACCATCCATAACTGATATCGTCATAAACATCACATAAACAAATATACAATGATTTTAGTAACCATGTCTGATATTGTCATAAACATCACATAAACAGATATATAAGGACTTCAGCAGCCATGTCTGATATCGTCATAAACATCGCATAAACATATATACAAGGGATTTAGCAGCCATGCCTGATATTGTCATAGACACCACATAAACAGATATATAAGGGCTTTAGCAGACCATGTCTGATATCGTCATAAACATCACATAAACAGATGCACAAGGGCTTTAGCAGCCTTGTCTGATATTGTCATAAACATCACATGAACAGATACACAAGGGCTTTAGCAGCCTTGTCTGATATAGTCATCAACATACATAAACAGATATACAAGGGCTTTAGCAACTATGTCTGATATTATCATAAACATCACATAAACAGATATACAAGGGCTTTAGTAGCCATGTTTGATATTGCCATAAACATCACATAAATAGATATACAAGGGCTTTAGCAGCCATGTCTGATATTGTCACAAACAGATGTACAAGGGCGTCAGCAGCCATGTCTGATATTGTCATAAACAGATATACAACGGCTTAAGCAGCCATGTCTGATATCGTCAGAAACATCACATAAACAGATATACAAGGGCTTTAGCAGCCATGTCTGATATTGTCATAAACATCACATAAACAGATATACAAGGAGTTTAGTAGACATGTCTGATATTGTCATAAACATCACATAAACAGATATACAAGGGCTTTAGCAGCCATGTCTGATATTGTCATAAACATCACATAGACAGATATACAAGGGCTTTAGGAGCCATGTCTGATATCGTCATAAACATCACATAAACAGATATACAAGGGCTTTAGCAGCCATGTCTGATATCGTCATAAACATCACATAAACAGATATACAAGGGCTTTAGTAGCCATGTCTGATATTATCATAACCAGATGCACAAGGGCTTCAGCAGCCATGTCTGATATTGTCATAAACAGATATACAAGGACTTTACCATCCATAACTGATATCGTCATAAACATCACATAAACAAATATACAATGATTTTAGTAACCATGTCTGATATTGTCATAAACATCACATAAACAGATATACAGGGACTTCAGCAGCCATGTGTGATATTGTCATAAACATCACATAAACAGCTATACAAGGGCTTAGCAGCCATGTCTGATATTGTCATAAACATCACATAAACATATATACAAGGACTTTAGCAGCCATGTCTGATATTGTCATAAACAGATATACAACGGCTTCAGCAGCCATGTCTGATATCGTCAGAAACATCATATAAACAGATATACAAGGAGTTTGGTAACCATGTCTGATATTGTCATAAACATCACACACACAGATATACAAGGGCTTTAGCAGCGTTGTCTGATATTGTCATAAACATCACATGAACAGATACACAAGGGCTTTAGCAGCCTTGTCTGATATTGTCATCAACATACATAAACAGATATACAAGGGCTTTAGCAGCCATGTCTGATATTGCCATAAACATCACATAAATAGATATACAAGGGCTTTAGCAGCAATGTCTGATATTGTCACAAACAGATGTACAAGGGCGTCAGCAGCCATGTCTGATATTGTCATAAACAGATATACAACGGCTTAAGCAGCCATGTCTGATATCGTCAGAAACATCACATAAACAGATATACAAGGGCTTTAGCAGCCATGTCTGATATTGTCATAAACATCACATAAACAGATATACAAGGGCTTTAGTAGCCATGTCTGATATTATCATAACCAGATGCACAAGGGCTTCAGCAGCCATGTCTGATATTGTCATAAACAGATATACAAGGACTTTACCATCCATAACTGATATCGTCATAAACATCACATAAACAAATATACAATGATTTTAGTAACCATATCTGATATTGTCATAAACATCACATAAACAGATATACAGGGACTTCAGCAGCCATGTCTGATATTGTCATAAACATCACATAAACATATATACAAGGACTTTAGCAGCCATGTCTGATATTGTCATAAACAGATATACAACGGCTTCAGCAGCCATGTCTGATATCGTCAGAAACATCATATAAACAGATATACAAGGAGTTTGGTAGCCATGTCTGATATTGTCATAAACATCACACACACAGATATACAAGGGCTTTAGCAGCCATGTCTGATATCGTCATAAACATCACATAAACAGATATACAAGGGCTTTAGCAGCCATGTCTGATATTATCATAACCAGATGCACAAGGGCTTCAGCAGCCATGTCTGATATTGTCATAAACAGATATACAAGGACTTTACCATCCATAACTGATATCGTCATAAACATCACATAAACAAATATACAATGATTTTAGTAACCATGTCTGATATTGTCATACACATCACATAAACAGATATACAAGGACTTCAGCAGCCATGTCTGATATCGTCATAAACATCGCATAAACATATATACAAGGGCTTTAGCAGCCATGTCTGATATTGTCATAAACATCACATAAACAAATATACATGGATTTTAGTAGCCATGTCCTATATTGTCATAGACACCACATAAACAGATATATAAGGGCTTTAGCAGCCCATGTCTGATATCGTAATAAACATCACATAAACAGATACACAAGGGCTTTGGCAGCCTTGTCTGATATTGTCATAAACATCACATAAACAGATGTACAAGGGCGTCAGCAGCCATGTCTGATATTGTCATAAACAGATATACAACGGCTTAAGCAGCCATGTCTGATATCGTCAGAAACATCACATAAACAGATATACAAGGGCTTTAGCAGCCATATCTGATATTGCCATAAACATCACATAAACAGATATACAAGGTCTTTAGCAGCCATGTCTGATATTGTCATAAACAGAAGCACAAGGGCTTCAGCAGCCATGTCTGATATTGTCATAAACAGATATACAACGGCTTCAGCAGCCATGTCTGATATCGTCAGAAACAACACATAAACAGATATACAAGGGCTTTAGCAGCCATGTCTGATATTGTCATAAACAGATATACAAGGACTTTACCAGCCATATCTGATATCCTCATAAACATCACATAAACAGATATACAATGATTTTAGTAACTATGTCTGATCTTGTCATAAACATCACATAAACAGATATACAAGGACGTCGGCAGCCATGTCTGATATTGGCACAAACAGATGTACAATGGCTTCAGGAGCCATGTCTGATATTGTCATAAACAGATCTACAACGGCTTCAGCAGCCATGTCTGATATCGTTGGAAACATTACATAAACAGATATACAAGGGCTTTAGCAGCCATGTCTGATATTGTCATAAACATCACATAAACAAATATACATGGATTTTAGTAGCCATGTCCTATATTGTCATAAACACCACATAAACAAATATATAAGGGCTTTAGCAGCCCATGTCTGATATCGTCATAAACATCACATAAACAGATACACATGGGCTTTGGCAGCCTTGTCTGATATTGTCATAAACATCACATAAACAGATATACAAGGGCATTAGCAGCTATGTCTGATATTGTCATAAACATCACATAAACAGATATACAAGGGCTTTAGCAGCCATATCTGATATTGCCATAAACATCACATAAACAGATATACAAGGTCTTTAGCAGCCATGTCTGATATTGTCATAAACTTCACATAAATAGATATACAAGGGCTTTAGCAGCCATGTCTGATATTGTCAAAAACATCACATAAACAGATATACAAGGGCTTTAGCAGCCATGCTTGATATCGTCATAAACATCACATAAACAGATATACAAGGGCTTTAGCAGCCATGTCTGATATTATCATAAACAGATGCACAAGGGCTTCAGCAGCCATGTCTGATATTGTCATAAACAGATATACAAGGATTTTAGCAGCCATGTCTGATATCGTCAGAAACATCACATAAACAGATATACAAGGGCTTTAGCAGCCATGTCTGATATTGTCATAAACAGATATACAAGGACTTTACCAGCCATATCTGATATCCTCATAAACATCACATAAACAGATATACAATGATTTTAGTAACCATGTCTGATCTTGTCATAAACATCACATAAACAGATATACAAGGACGTCGGCAGCCATGTCTGATATTGGCACAAACAGATGTACAATGGCTTCAGGAGCCATGTCTGATATTGTCATAAACAGATCTACAACGGCTTCAGCAGCCATGTCTGATATCGTTGGAAACATTACATAAACAGATATACAAGGGCTTTAGCAGCCATGTCTGATATTGTCATAAACATCACATAAACAAATATACATGGATTTTAGTAGCCATGTCCTATATTGTCATAAACACCACATAAACAAATATATAAGGGCTTTAGCAGCCCATGTCTGATATCGTCATAAACATCACATAAACAGATACACATGGGCTTTGGCAGCCTTGTCTGATATTGTCATAAACATCACATAAACAGATATACAAGGGCATTAGCAGCTATGTCTGATATTGTCATAAACATCACATAAACAGATATACAAGGGCTTTAGCAGCCATATCTGATATTGCCATAAACATCACATAAACAGATATACAAGGTCTTTAGCAGCCATGTCTGATATTGTCATAAACTTCACATAAATAGATATACAAGGGCTTTAGCAGCCATGTCTGATATTGTCAAAAACATCACATAAACAGATATACAAGGGCTTTAGCAGCCATGTCTGATATCGTCATAAACATCACATAAACAGATATACAAGGGCTTTAGCAGCCATGTCTGATATTATCATAAACAGATGCACAAGGGCTTCAGCAGCCATGTCTGATATTGTCATAAACAGATATACAAGGATTTTAGCAGCCATGTCTGATATCGTCAGAAACATCACATAAACAGATATACAAGGGCTTTAGCAGCCATGTCTGATATTGTCATAAACAGATATACAAGGACTTTACCAGCCATATCTGATATCCTCATAAACATCACATAAACAGATATACAATGATTTTAGTAACCATGTCTGATCTTGTCATAAACATCACATAAACAGATATACAAGGACGTCGGCAGCCATGTCTGATATTGGCACAAACCGATGTACAAAGGCTTCAGGAGCCATGTCTGATATCGTCATAAACAGATATACAACGGCTTCAGCAGCCATGTCTGATATCGTTGGAAACATTACATAAACAGATATACAAGGGCTTTAGCAGCCATGTCTGATATTGTCATAAACATCACATAAACAAGTATACAAGGATTTTAGTAGCCATGTCCTATATTGTCATAGACACCACATAAACAGATATATAAGGGCTTTAGCATCCCATGTCTGATATCGTCATAAACATCACATAAACAGATACACAAGGGCTTTGGCAGCCTTGTCTGATATTGTCATAAACATCACATAAACAGATATACAAGGGCATTAGCAGCTATGTCTGATATTGTCATAAACATCACATAAACAGATATACAAGGGCTTTAGCAGCCATATCTGATATTGCCATAAACATCACAAAAACAGATATACAAGGTCTTTAGCAGCCATGTCTGATATTGTCATAAACATCACATAACCAGATATGCATGGGCTTTAGCAGCCATGTCTGATATTGTCAAAAACATCACATAAACAGATATACAAGGGCTTTAGCAGCCATGTCTGATATTGTCAAAAACATCACATAAACAGATATACAAGGACTTTACCAGCCATATCTGATATCCTCATAAACATCACATAAACAGATATACAATGATTTTAGTAACCATGTCTGATCTTGTCATAAACATCACATAAACAGATATACAAGGACGTCGGCAGCCATGTCTGATATTGGCACAAACAGATGTACAATGGCTTCAGGAGCCATGTCTGATATTGTCATAAACAGATCTACAACGGCTTCAGCAGCCATGTCTGATATCGTTGGAAACATTACATAAACAGATATACAAGGGCTTTAGCAGCCATGTCTGATATTGTCATAAACATCACATAAACAAATATACATGGATTTTAGTAGCCATGTCCTATATTGTCATAAACACCACATAAACAAATATATAAGGGCTTTAGCAGCCCATGTCTGATATCGTCATAAACATCACATAAACAGATACACATGGGCTTTGGCAGCCTTGTCTGATATTGTCATAAACATCACATAAACAGATATACAAGGGCATTAGCAGCTATGTCTGATATTGTCATAAACATCACATAAACAGATATACAAGGGCTTTAGCAGCCATATCTGATATTGCCATAAACATCACATAAACAGATATACAAGGTCTTTAGCAGCCATGTCTGATATTGTCATAAACTTCACATAAATAGATATACAAGGGCTTTAGCAGCCATGTCTGATATTGTCAAAAACATCACATAAACAGATATACAAGGGCTTTAGCAGCCATGTCTGATATCGTCATAAACATCACATAAACAGATATACAAGGGCTTTAGCAGCCATGTCTGATATTATCATAAACAGATGCACAAGGGCTTCAGCAGCCATGTCTGATATTGTCATAAACAGATATACAAGGATTTTAGCAGCCATGTCTGATATCGTCAGAAACATCACATAAACAGATATACAAGGGCTTTAGCAGCCATGTCTGATATTGTCATAAACAGATATACAAGGACTTTACCAGCCATATCTGATATCCTCATAAACATCACATAAACAGATATACAATGATTTTAGTAACCATGTCTGATCTTGTCATAAACATCACATAAACAGATATACAAGGACGTCGGCAGCCATGTCTGATATTGGCACAAACCGATGTACAAAGGCTTCAGGAGCCATGTCTGATATCGTCATAAACAGATATACAACGGCTTCAGCAGCCATGTCTGATATCGTTGGAAACATTACATAAACAGATATACAAGGGCTTTAGCAGCCATGTCTGATATTGTCATAAACATCACATAAACAAGTATACAAGGATTTTAGTAGCCATGTCCTATATTGTCATAGACACCACATAAACAGATATATAAGGGCTTTAGCATCCCATGTCTGATATCGTCATAAACATCACATAAACAGATACACAAGGGCTTTGGCAGCCTTGTCTGATATTGTCATAAACATCACATAAACAGATATACAAGGGCATTAGCAGCTATGTCTGATATTGTCATAAACATCACATAAACAGATATACAAGGGCTTTAGCAGCCATATCTGATATTGCCATAAACATCACAAAAACAGATATACAAGGTCTTTAGCAGCCATGTCTGATATTGTCATAAACATCACATAACCAGATATGCATGGGCTTTAGCAGCCATGTCTGATATTGTCAAAAACATCACATAAACAGATATACAAGGGCTTTAGCAGCCATGTCTGATATTGTCAAAAACATCACATAAACAGATATACAAGGGCTTTAGCAGCCATGTCTGATATCGTCATAAACATCACATAACCAGATATGCATGGGCTTTAGCAGCCATGTCTGATATTGTCATAAACAGATATACAAGGACTTTAGCAGCCATGTCTGATATCGTCATAAACATCACATAAACAGATATACAAGGACTTTAGCAGCCATATCTGATATCGTCATAAACATCACATAAACAGATATACATGATTTTAGTACCCATGTCTTATATTGTCATAAACATCACATAAAGAGATATACAAGGACTTCAGAAGCCCTGTCTGATATTGTCATAAACATCACATAAACATATATACAAGGGCTTAGCAGCCATGTCTGACATTGTCTTAAACATCACATAAACATATATACAAGGACTTTAGCGGCCATGTCTGATATTGTCATAAACAGATCTACAAGGGCTTCAGCAGTCATGTCTGATATCCTCATAAACATCACATAAACAGATATACAAGGTCTTTAGCAGCCATATCTGATATTATCATAAACATCACATAAACAGATATAGAAGGGCTTTAGCAGCCATGTCTGATATTGTCATAAACATCACATAAACAGATATACAAGGGCTTTAGCAGCCATGTCTGATATTGTCATAAACAGATATACAACGGCTTCTGCAGCCATGTCTGATATCGTCAGAAACATCACATAAACAGATATACAAGGGCTTTAGCAACCATGTCTGATATCATCATACACATTACATAAACAGATATACAATGACTTTGGCAACCATGTCTGATATTGTCATAAACATCACATAAACAGATATACAAGGACTTCAGCAGCCATGTCTGATATTGTCATAAACATCACATAAATCTATATACAAGCGCTTAGAAGACATGTCTGATATTGTCATAAACAGATGTACAAGGGCTTTAGCAGCCATGTCTGATATTGTCATAAACAGATGTACAAGGGCTTCATCAGCCATGTCTGATATTGTCATAAACAGATATACAATGGCTTCAGCAGCCATGTCTGATATCGTCAGAAACATCACATAACCAGATATACAAGGGCTTTAGCAGCCATGTCTGATATCGTCAGAAACATCACATAAACAGATATACAACGGCTTCAGCAGCTATGTCTGACATTGTCATAAAAATCATATAAACAGATATACAAGGGCTTTAGCAGCCATGTCTGATATCGTCGTAAACATCACATAAACAGATATGAAGGGCTTTAGCAGCCATGTTTGATATTGACATAAACATCACATAAACAGATATACAAGGGCTTTAGCAGCCATGTCTGATATCGTCATAAACATCACATAACCAGATATGCATGGCCTTTAGCAGCCATGTCTGATATTGCCATAAACAGCACATAAACAGATATACAAGGGCTTTAGCAGCCATGTCTGATATTGGCATAAACATCACATAAACAGATATACAAGGGCTTTAGCAGCCACGCCTGATATTGTCATAAACATCACATAAACAGATATACAATGACTTTACTAACCATGTCTGATATTGTCATAAACATCACATAAACAGATATACAAGGACTTCAGCAGCCATGTCTGATATTGTCATAATTAATCACATAAACAGATATACAAGGGCTTTAGCTGCCATGTCTGATATCGTCATAAACATCACATAAACAGATACATGAGGGTTTTAGCAGCCACGTCTGTTATCATCATAAACTCCACATTAACAAACGACATCCGAGTCTACCATGCTAATCATTTATTCCACGAAGACACTGACAATCGACGTCAAGATAAACATATATTTGTGTTTGGACATTCCTTTATTAAAGAGCTAAATGATTTGCTTTGCTGGTTATACAGGGAGTAATCTTAGTCGTAGCGAAGAATTGATTATCCATGCCATTACATCTACACGAAATTACCACACTGTTCTAAGAAAATTGTAACAATTTGTCTGAGTACATGATAATTACGATCTTAGGCGTGCGATTTTTACCCATTGAATCCTAACAGACAGAAACGATAAATTCATTATGTGGTATGGAATTCCCTATTGAAAATGTTGGAACTAGTATTACTGACAGCTCTTGATACCGATGGAAGAAATCTGTCAGTCAAATTAGTTTCAACGTATTCAACATCCTTCCTGTATAGGTGTCTTAGAATTAAGACGCTGATATTTCACATGTGAAAGAGGCAATGGTGCAGCTGTAATACCGGGTGATGCTAGAGTGGCGAATCTGGGGTTGTGTTTCCGTACAGTTAGCTTCCGTTTGCGTTACATGTTGCTCAGTTGTGTAAATCGTATTGCTATAGTATAACTGTATATGTCTCGGACCAGAGATCAAGCGGCCAGAGGCTCCATATCAAAACTTGTAAATAAAAGACTGATGATCCTGTATTACACAGACTGGATCACACTAAGCAATGGACCTTTCCAGTTTTATCTATGCCCCGCCCATCTATAGCTAAGCTCCACCCACACCTCGCTTGTGCTGGGATCGATCTATCTCTGAACTTCCTGACCATCAATTTCCAGAAAACTATACAGGTAATCTGTTGAATATTTTGAAACTAATTTGCACAGTCAAATTAGTTTCAAAATATTCAATAGCATGCTTATTAAATAGTAGAGACATACGATTCTTACAACGTGTCGGACTATTAAGAGTTAAAGACCGGCCTAATAGAATCATTTATGACGTAATGATTATGACGACATCCTACACGCCACTTAGCTGAGTATGACGAATTGTACAACACCCAGTCGAATCAGTTACAAAAATATTCAACAGCTTACATGTATAATTTTCTGGAAATTGATAGGACGTTCAGAGATCGATCGATCACAACACGAGCTATGTGTGGGTGAAGCTTGGCTGGAGATGGGCGGGGCAGAGACAAAACTAGAAAGCTCAATTAACAGCTGATCAAGAATGCATTTGTAATTTCTGGAAGCCCAGTCCCCCTAGCTTTGAATGTAACGACTCAAATACAGACTGGATATGTTTTGCATTAAAAAGACCAAAGATATAGATACAAAGACGACCAATGTCGGTTAGTGGCCCAGTCACTCATAGCTAGGTCATACACTTAGTCGTGGCATTACGGTATATTGGCATTGGCAGGGAATTGAACTCACAGCCGACGAAAGGGCCACTTGGCATCGTGGTCCCCCACAAACGCCTCCACCACACCAAGCGGAAGGACGCGTTTGTGGGATATGATGTCTGCGCTTTCGTCGGTTGTGGGGTCGATTGCCTGTTATTGGCATAGCTAAGTCATATATCATCTGGAAATATTTTGTTTCTTAAGTCAGTACATTAAAAGAATCGGAGAGATAATCGATGATAATAGAGTAGGACATGCTTACTGGACCACCGGCTGTTTTTTTATAGCCCAACGACGGTGCTCCTGTTAGACAGGTGGATGGAGGTAAAATCAGCGCTTGCATTCATAAGCCATATCTTTTACTTCAACGAACTTACCTAGAGCGAATACCTATCAGCAATGGCATGTGTGGTCTCCATAAGGTAGTCTATTATTACAAGATTTATTTAATACCAGGTCACATGATCACGAACACAAAATCAAGGTCACTCAATGGACCTTTCCATTTTTAATTATGCCCCGCAAATCTCTAGCTAAGCTCCTCCCACACCGCGCTCATGTTGGGATCGATCGATCTCTGAACTCCCTGATCATCAATTTCCAGAAAACTATGCTAAGCTATTGAATATTTCTGCTGTAGCATAAATGATTTTGTATGTCCCACTTAGACAGAATCTATGTGTGCATACTGGTCATTTGTGTCCATCAAACTTCGTGTGTGTGTGTGTGTGTGTGTGTGTGTGTGTGTGTGTGTGTGTGTGTGTGTGTGTGTGTGTGTGTGTGTGTGTGTGTGTGTGTGTGTGTGTGTGTGTGTGTGTGTGTGTGTGTGTGTGTGTGTGTGTGTGTGTGTGTGTGTGTGTGTGTGCGTATATATATATATATATATATATATATATATATATATATATATATATATATATATATATATATATATATATATATATATATATATATATATATATATATATATATATATATATATATATATATATATATATATATATATATATACATATACATATGTATATATATATATGTGTGTGTGTTTGTGTATGTGCGTGCGTGTGCGTCTGTGTGTCTATGCATGCATATGTGCGTATGCGTGTGTATGCGAGGGATCTGTTATTAGATACAAAAATGACGGAACTAATTTATGAAGCCTAAGTATTTAAAAACGCCGACCCAGGTATTTACATAGTTACCTATGCATACCTGCCAGTCTGCAAACTTCCGTCAAACCTCCTATGTGTGAGTGAGTGAGTGAGTGAGTGAGTGAGTGAGTGAGTGAGTGAGTGAGTGAGTGAGTGGGTGGGTGGGTGGGTGGGTGGGTGGGTGAGTGAGTGAGTGAGTGTGTGAGTGAGTGAGCGAGCGAGTTCTCACTTGTGTTCCAAATGAAAAATATGTCATCTATGTATCTAACTAAGTGAGATGGAGTGCTGCCCATCCATGTTGATAACATTCTGCTTACTATGGTGTACACGTAAATGTTAGCATATTTGACAGCAAACTTGGCTCCCATGGCTGTTCCATGTGTTTGTATGTAGTAGTCTTCATTGAATTGGAAGCTGTTTTTTGTAAGAATGTATCTCATTATTTGGGCCAATTCATCTGGGTAGATGTGTGCAGGTGTGTGGTTATTGTTGTTTGTGTTTGTTTTTTCAAGTGTATGTCTGTAATGTTCTGTGACAATCTGTATGCCTTCTTCCTGTGGGATGTTTGTGTATAGTGATCTGACATCCATTGTGCATAGGATTGAGCCAGCATCCACTGTAGTGTTTTCTATATGTTGGATGAATGCAGTGGTGTCTCGTAGTAGATTTGGGATATCATTTTCCGTGTCTTTTAGTAGGTGGTCTGTGAATTCATTAATGCGTGACATGGGGTCATCGCAGTTGGATACAATCGGGCGTCCGGGTGGAGGTATTTTGCCTTTGTGTATTTTAGGGTTGATGTAGATGCGTGGAGTTCTGACTTTGAATTCGGTGAGATATCTGTGTGTCTGTCCTGTGATGGCTCCGGTGATTAGAAGTTCGTTAATGTATGCATCTATGGTGTCTTTATATTCTAAAGTGGGATTTTCACTGAGTTTGGTGTAGTATGCGACATCTGTAAGTTGTCTGTGTACTTCTGCAATGTAGTCTGTTTTGTTGAGAATGACTATTGCGGAGCCTTTGTCTGCTGGTCTGATGACTATGTTTGTGTTATTAGCTAATGTTTTGAGGGCTGTTTTCTCATGGTGTGTGATGTTGGATCGTGGTGACTTGTCGGGTGGTTTGGTGATAAGCTTGGTGAGTGATATCCGGAGTTTGTTGATGGCATTGGGTGTTGTGCTTGGTCTCCATTCTGAGGGTAGTTTGAATTTGGATGGTGCTGTGGGTTTTTCAAGGTTGTTGCTGTAAAAGTAGTATTTGCATTCTAACTTCCTGATGAATTGATCTATGCAATGTATGTGTGGGTCTAGTGATATGTGGTGTGGTGTGGGTACAAATGAGAGGCCTTTGTTTAGAACGGAATTTTCTGTTTTGGTAAGTTTGTGGTTGGACAGGTTAACGACAATATCTGGTGTTGTTTTTTGTTTGTTGATGATGCGTTGTTTTCTGCGTTTTTGTAGTTGTGTACCTGATGTTAAACGTCTAATTGGCCGATTATTTCTAAGAGTAGTTTTTTCACATTTTCGTTTTTGGATTGTTTTATGGCTTCGGCATATGATTTGGTTTGTGGTGTGCTTGTACTTGTCTGTGATGTTGTTTGGATGGGTTGGGTTCTGGGTTGGTGTGTTGAGTGTGTGATAGGTTGTGTTCTGGGAAGGTACATCTGCTCTCTTGGTGGTGATGGATGTGCGTGGTGGATGGGAGGTGGTTGTCTTGAGTAGGGTATTATAAAGTGTCGGTTGTTTGTGTAGTGGCGGTTGGTTTGTGATGTTTGTTTTGGTCCAACTTGCCCTGGTTTGAAGGTGGTTTGTGGTGAATGTGGTTTGTTCTGTATGTGTCGTGCTCCCCCGTTTTTTGGCAGGGGAAGTGGGTTACTCCTCGGTTGTCTCTCTGTGTTGATCTGTGGTTGCTGTTTGAGCTGTGTAGGTCTAAACCATTGAGTTGTGGTTTGGTTGTTCTGTGGTGTTTGTGGTCATGTGTATGTATGTGGGTTTTGCTTTGTGTGTTGTCTTTGTGCTGGTTGAGGTGTTGGCAACAGCGGTGGTCTGTGGCGTCTCTCTGTTGGTGCGTGTTGTGCTGGGTGTACTTGCTT
This sequence comes from Chaetoderma sp. LZ-2023a, assembly GCA_034401795.1. NCBI lineage: Eukaryota > Metazoa > Mollusca > Caudofoveata > Chaetodermatida > Chaetodermatidae > Chaetoderma > Chaetoderma sp. LZ-2023a. The sequence continues at coordinate 88,575,253 of CM067368.1, read as the reverse complement.
CTGCGTGTGGTTTATTTGATGTTGTAGATCCATCAAAGGCGGGATGTTTGCCTTTCGCATGACTGGGTTTTGTGTGCTTTGTTTGTGTGTGTCATTGTGTGTCCTGTTTGTGTTTGTTTTGTGTGTCTTTATGCTGGTTGTGGCGAACTTAGCAGCTATCATGTGTGCCTTAGCAACAGCTCTGTCCGCTTCGTATGTGTGTGAGTCTAACAGATTCCCTTCAATTATGTGTGCTTGCTGTTTGTGGTAGTGTAGTTTTTTGTAGTAATGTTCTAGGATTGCGTGTTGGATGCTGTTAGCCGCGGCTTTTAAGATCGAGTCGATATCTGCAGTGGTTTCTGTGTTGGGGTCTACGATGGCTAGTGCTATGTCTGGCTTAACGATATGTGTGTTGTTCTTGATGGCATGTTCTATGTTCTGTATGTGGTGCTGCAATTGTTCTGTTTTGTATAGGGATTTGTATAGTTGCTGAAATGTGTTTTCGTGCTGTTGGTTGACAGAGTGCTCTAAATCGGCTTTGCTGAAGATTGGTGGTAGGCGTGTCTGTGTTTCTGCATCCGTGTGTGCTTTTGTTGTTACTGTGGTGGTGTTAGTAGTGGCTGCAGAGGTGGCCGATTGTTGTGGTGGTGGTGGTGACGCGGGGTGGTTGCTGTTGGGTTGTGCGTTGTAGTTGTGTGTTCTTCTGTGGGGTTGACTGATTGTGTGGTTTGTATTGGTGTGGGTGTGGACTTTGGGTGTAACTCTGTCTGGCTCCTGGTCTGTGGCCTGTTATCCTCTGGATTCATAGTGGACAGGTGCGTGCGCGCGCGCGTGTGTGCGTGTGTGCGTTTGTGCGCTTGTGAGTGTGTGTGGTTAAAAACAAGATTGGAAGATATGGTGTCTGTTTACGAAGATATATTATATTGTAAGCAAAACATACACATTATTACAGTATATATATTACAATAAAAACTTACGTTTGTTGATTTCTGTTGGAGGCCATATTTCCTAGATTATTTGCACTAAAACACTAAAGTGGCTAAGCTATTATGAAACACTAATCTGGCAAAACTGTTATAAAACACTAATCTGGCTTAAACTTTTGTCAAATCTTATAATAAGGTGGTCCTAAAGTGGCTAAGCTATTATAAAACACTAATCTGGCTAAACTATTATCAAAACTTATAATAAGGTGGTCCTAAGTTTTGATAATAGTTTAGCCAGATTAGTGTTTTATAATAGCTTAGCCACTTTAGGACCACCATATCTTCCAATCTTGTTTTTAACCACACACACTCACAAGCGCACACACGCACACACACACACACACGCGCGCGCACGCACCTGTCCACTATGAATCCAGAGGATAACAGGCCACAGACCAGGAGCCAGACAGAGTTACACCCAAAGTCCACACCCACACCAATACAAACCACACAATCAGTCAACCCCACAGAAGAACACACAACTACAACGCACAACCCAACAGCAACCACCCCGCCGTCACCACCACCAGCACAACAATCGGCCACCTCTGCAGCCACTACTAACACCACCACATTAACAACAAAAGCACACACGGATGCAGAAACACAGACACGCCTACCACCAATCTTCAGCAAAGCCGATTTAGAGCACCCTGTCAACCAACAGCACGAAAACACATTTCAGCAACTATACAAATCCCTATACAAAACAGAACAACTGCAGCACCACATACAGAACATAGAACATGCCATCAAGAACAACACACATATCGTTAAGCCAGACATAGCACTAGCCATCGTAGACCCCAACACAGAAACCACTGCAGAGATCGACTCGATCTTAAAAGCCGCGGCTAACAGCATCCAACACGCAATCCTAGAACATTACTACAAAAAACTACACTACCACAAACAGCAAGCACACATAATTGAAGGGAATCTGTTAGACTCTCACACATACGAAGCGGACAGAGCTGTTGCTAAGGCACACATGATAGCTGCTAAGTTCGCCACAACCAGCATAAAGACACACAAAACAAACACAAACAGGACACACAATGACACACACAAACAAAGCACACAAAACCCAGTCATGCGAAAGGCAAACATCCCGCCTTTGATGGATCTACAACATCAAATAAACCACACGCAGAAGCAAGTACACCCAGCACAACACGCACCAACAGAGAGACGCCACAGACCACCGCTGTTGCCAACACCTCAACCAGCACAAAGAAAACACACAAAGCAAAACCCACATACATACACAAGACCACAAACACCACAGAACAACCAAACCACAACTCAATGGTTTAGACCTACACAGCTCAAACAGCAACCACAGATCAACACAGAGAGACAACCGAGGAGTACTCCACTTCCCCTGCCAAAAAACGGGGGAGCACCACACATACAGAACAAACCACATTCACCACAAACCACCTTCAAACCAGGGCAAGTTGGACCAAAACAAACATCACAAACCAACCGCCACTACACAAACAACCGACACTTTATAATACCCTACTCAAGACAACCACCTCCCATCCACCACGCACATCCATCACCACCAAGAGAGCAGATGTACCTTCCCAGAACACAACCTATCACACACTCAACACACCAACCCAGCACCCAACCCATCCAAACAACATCACAGACAAGTACAAGCACACCACAAACCAAATCATATGCCGAAGCCATAAAACAATCCAAAAACGAAAATGTGAAAAAACTACTCTTAGAAATAATCGGCCAATTAGACGTTTAACATCAGGTACACAACTACAAAAACGCAGAAAACAACGCATCATCAACAAACAAAAAACAACACCAGATATTGTCGTTAACCTGTCCAACCACAAACTTACCAAAACAGAAAATTCCGTTCTAAACAAAGGCCTTTCATTTGTACCCACACCACACCACATATCAGCAGACACACAAATACATTGCATAGATCAATTCATCAGGAAGTTAGAATGCAAATACTACTTTTACAGCAACAACCTTGAAAACCCCACAGCACCATCCAAATTCAAACTACCCTCAGAATGGAGACCAAGCACAACACCCAATGCCATCAACAAACTCCGGTCATCACTCACCAAGCTTATCACCAAACCACCCGACAAGTCACCACGATCCAACATCACACACCATGAGAAAACAGCCCTCAAAACATTAGCTAATAACACAAACATAGTCATCAGACCAGCAGACAAAGGCTCCGCAATAGTCATTCTCAACAAAACAGACTACATTGCAGAAGTACACAGACAACTTACAGATGTCGCATACTACACCAAACTCAGTGAAAATCCCACTTTAGAAAATAAAGACACCATAGATGCATACATTAACGAACTTCTAATCACCGGAGCCATCACAGGACAGACACACAGATATCTCACCGAATTCAAAGTCAGAACTCCACGCATCTACATTAACCCTAAGATACACAAAGGCAAAATACCACCACCCGGACGCCCGATTGTATCCAACTGCGATGGCCCCACGTCACGCATTAATGAATTCACAGACCACCTACTAAAAGACACGGAAAATGATATCCCAAATCTACTACGAGACACCACTGCATTCATTCAACATATAGAAAACACTACAGTGGATGCTGGCTCAATCCTATGCACAATGGATGTCAGATCACTATACACAAACATCCCACAGGAAGAAGGCATACAGATTGTCACAGAACATTACAGACATACACTTGAAAAAACAAACACAAACAACAATAACCACACACCTGCACACATCTACCCAGACGAATTGGCCCAAATAATGAGATACATTCTTACAAAAAACAGCTTCCAATTCAATGAAGACTACTACATACAAACACATGGAACAGCCATGGGAGCCAAGTTTGCTGTCAAATATGCTAACATTTACGTGTACACCATAGTAAGCAGAATGTTATCAACATGGATGGGCAGCACTCCATCTCACTTAGTTAGATACATAGATGACATATTTTTCATTTGGAACACAAGTGAGAACGAACTACTTGAATTTCACGCACACATGAATAAAGAGCATCCCACAATAAAATTTGACTTGGAATATTCAACGGAAAAAATCCCATTTTTGGACACAATGGTATACAAAGAAGATAACAAGCTTAAATTGGACCAATACAGAAAACCTACGGACAAACAACAGTATCTTCACAAACAATCAAGCCACCCTAAAAACACAAAACATTCCATAATCTACTGCCAATCATTAAGATACAAACGCATCATCTCAGATCCCACTAGATTAAAACAACGCACACAGGAACTCACAGATGCATTCATCCACCGGGGATACAAAGAGACAGAAATTAAAGCCATCATAGAAAAAACCGAGAACACACAGAGAGAAGACATTCTTTACAAACAACCCACACAAAAACAGCCTAGGCCAGCTTGCATACTACAATACCACCCATCATTAGAACACATAGGCAAATCCATTCGAACCTACTGGGAAAAGTACATCTTGTCTTCACCAATCTTAGCACCAATTTTTCCTAACTACCCAGTAGTAGCATTCAAGAAAAATAAAAGCATTAGGGACCACCTAGTCCACTCTAGCCTAATTAAAATAAAAAATCCAGATGCTAACAATAAGATCGTACCGACACCAAATGACACTCACGACATAGTAGGGACACTCCAACAATGCAACAACAGCAATTGCATCACATGCAAACATTAGATGAACACTGCTGACAAATTCACTAGTTTCGTCACTGGTAAAGACTACAAAATCAACACACAAATGAGCTGCAATACCACCAACATTATTTACCTCATAGAATGCAATCAATGCAGCTCTCAATACATAGGAGAAACAAGTCAAACACTCAGCAAACGACTCACACAACATATCCATGCAATCCGACACCAAACAGACACGAGAATCTCATGCCATTTCAACCATCCAAAACATTCTATGAAAGACATCACGATAAGACCAATTGAAAGAATTTTTACACTAAGATTAAACAGAGAACACTACTGGATCAAAGAACTCAAAACGATGCACCCGTTCGGAATAAACAAAAAAGCATAACACACTCACCCACCCACCCACCCGCCCGCCCGCTCGCTCGCACACTCACTCACTCACTCACTCACTCACCTCACTCACTCACTCACCCACCCACCCACCCACCCACCCACCCACCACCCACTCACTCACTCACACCACCCACCCACCCACCCACCCACCCACCCACCCACCCACCCACCCACCCACCCACCCACCCACCACCCACCCACCCACCCACCCACCCACCCACCCACCCACCCACCCACCCACTCACCCACTCACCCACTCACCCCCACTCACTCACCACTCACTCACTCACTCACTCACTCATCACTCACTCACCTCACTCACTCACTCACTCACTCACTCACTCACTCACTCACTCACTCACTCACTCACTCACTCACTCACTCACTCACTCACTCACTCACTCACTCACTCACTCACTCACTCACTCACTCACTCACTCACTCACTCACTCACTCACCTCACTCACTCACTCACTCACTCACTCACTCACTCACTCACTCACTCACTCACTCACCTCACTCACTCACTCACTCACTCACCTCACTCACTCACTCACTCACTCACTCACTCACTCACATCACTCACTCACTCACTCACTCACTCACTCACTCACTCACTCACTCACTCACTCACTCACTCACTCACTCACATCACCTCACTCACTCACTCCTCACTCACTCACTCACTCACTCACTCACTCACTCACTCACTCACTCACTCACTCACTCACTCACTCACTCACTCACTCACTCACTCACTCACTCACTCACTCACTCACTCACTCACTCACTCACTCACTCACTCTCACTCACTCACTCCACTCACTCACTCACTCACTCACTTCACTCACTCACTCACTCACTCATCACTCACTCACTCACTCACTCACTCACTCACTCACTCACTCACTCACTCACTCACTCACTCACTCACTCACTCACTCACTCACTCACTCACTCACTCACTCACTCACTCACTCACTCACTCACTCACTCACTCACTCACTCACTCACTCACTCACTCACTCACTCACTCACTCACTCACTCACTCACTCACTCACTCACTCACTCACTCACTCACTCACTCACTCACTCACTCACTCACTCACTCACTCACTCACTCACTCACTCACTCACTCACTCATCACTCACTCACTCACTCACTCACTCACTCACTCACTCACTCACTCACTCACTCACTCACTCACTCACTCACTCACTCACTCACTCACTCACTCACTCACTCACTCACTCACTCACTCACTCACTCACTCACTCACTCACTCACTCACTCACTCACTCACTCACTCACTCACTCACTCACTCACTCACTCACTCACTCACTCACTCACTCACTCACTCACTCACTCACTCACTCACTCACTCACTCACTCACTCACTCACTCACTCACTCACTCACTCACTCACTCACTCACTCACTCACTCACTCACTCACTCACTCACTCACTCACTCACTCACTCACTCACTCACTCACTCACTCACTCACTCACTCACTCACTCACTCACTCACTCACTCACTCACTCACTCACTCACTCACTCACTCACTCACTCACTCACTCACTCACTCACTCACTCACTCACTCACTCACTCACTCACTCACTCACTCACTCACTCACTCACTCACTCACTCACTCACTCACTCACTCACTCACTCACTCACTCACTCACTCACTCACTCACTCACTCACTCACTCACTCACTCACTCACTCACTCACTCACTCACTCACTCACTCACTCACTCACTCACTCACTCACTCACTCACTCACTCACTCACTCACTCACTCACTCACTCACTCACTCACTCACTCACTCACTCACTCACTCACTCACTCACTCACTCACTCACTCACTCACTCACTCACTCACTCACTCACTCACTCACTCACTCACTCACTCACTCACTCACTCACTCACTCACTCACTCACTCACTCACTCACTCACTCACTCACTCACTCACTCACTCACTCACTCACTCACTCACTCACTCACTCACTCACTCACTCACTCACTCACTCACTCACTCACTCACTCACTCACTCACTCACTCACTCACTCACTCACTCACTCACTCACTCACTCACTCACTCACTCACTCACTCACTCACTCACTCACTCACTCACTCACTCACTCACTCACTCACTCACTCACTCACTCACTCACTCACTCACTCACTCACTCACTCACTCACTCACTCACTCACTCACTCACTCACTCACTCACTCACTCACTCACTCACTCACACATAGGAGGTTTGACGGAAGTTTGCAGACTGGCAGGTATGCATAGGTAACTATGTAAATACCTGGGTCAGCGTTTTTAAATATTTTGAAGCTAATTTGACTGGGTGCTGTTGCTGTCATGTTTATTAAATAGTAGAGACATACAATTTGTACAACGTGTCGGACTATTAAGAGTTAAACACGGGTCGAATAGAATCATTATGACGTAATGATTATGACGTCATCATACACGATGCTTAGCTGATTATGACGTCATAAGACGTTATTACTCTGGAAAGGTACATTATACACACTACCTACGCATAACCTACGCAGCTGTTTCTCCAGAAAAACACTTCCAAATAGAGTATAGGTTTTATGTAATTTTGCAAAAGGTGTGTGTACAATCTTGGCAACAGTGCTAAATCTACTCTTAAGACATATAAAAACAGAATTTTGATGTTTCAATTTTTCTGTTTGTCTGAAAGGTTGCCAGAGACGATTTCTCAAGACGGCCGCTATCAAAACCATAAAATACAATTATCAGAAATATACCTAACAGAAACGAATATCATTGTGCTGTTTGACGCCTCAGACTCCCCACACATATAAATACATACGTTCTACTAGGAAATATATATTCTAATGATAATATAGTAATATTCTTCCAAACTGGATTCCAAGATGGCCGCCATTACAATATACGCATATCCGACATAGTCGTGGGAAATGATATAAAAGGTATTATACTATTTTATATGACGACAACTTATTATTCTAGGGTGATTTACGTCTTTACAATATCTAAGACCATGCACTGTGTCTCAAAATGCATTTTCTATGAAAACACTTCTGTTTTAACCCTATGAAAATCAATACAATTTTAGTCAAACTATTTATTAATGCGATGGTTCAAATTTCGGTTTGCCATGGATTATCATCCATGGCGCATATACTAGTAGTTTAAAGGAGACGATATGCGGGGATATAGTTAAATTGTTGTTCTTTTGTTTTTAATTTGATTTGGAGACAGTTGAGGAACGATAGTTGTCACAGATGGCAGTGGAATTTTCGCTATGAATCTCAAAGCATGTCTAAGTAAGCAACTTGGCATGGAAAACATAATGAGCATGTCATAAATTGCTAATAAATCCACGCATGTCATTTAATTTGGACAGCGGATTACCAGGTATTGTGACGACTAATTTTATTGACCACATATCTGTAAGATGTCTATTTTTATTTTATTTCCTGTAGTCAGACAGATTTATTTGATGTTGTAATAGCTTTTTAGTTTTTTTACTGATATGAATTGGCATCCGTGTGCGTGTGATCATGCTTCATCGGGTCAGGAGCCTCAAACATAGCTATTATCTATAAGTTGGTTATATGTTTCTCCGGATAAGATAGCTAGACAGAGGCCATGGTTTTATTCGCGAACATGTAATCATGCTTACAGAGCTGATGGTTTCACTTGGCTCATTGTATGCTGAGTGGGTGTCACGTTGCCGCATATGGGGCTTATGACATTATGCTGTCTCCATATTTGGACTGTCTCTTCCATTTCCTGAATGATTATTTCTCCATCACTCCGATAAGATTGCTTCCGCTCGAACTACCCGACCGCCATCCATATGGATTTCTGGCAAACCCAATAACATATTGATGGTTCCTCAATGATGTGTGCATCATGGTCATTTACTCATTCTCTTATGAGAAAAGCGAGAGGTCCACGGCGCCTGTATCACTCACGTAGACCATTGACATTTCAACCTGAAAGGGACGTAAAGATTTTGTCAGGAATAGAAAATGCAAAGAAGAATAGCACAGAAGTCCAGATGATTGCTATCCAAATTAAACAATCAGCTGTTTTTAGAAATTTATGAATTATAATTTTAGGCGAGCTAACATTGGCCAAGGTGACTACCAGAAAAAATGACCAATCAAAACTCTGAATCGAAGAATCTAAGTGCTGGAGCCAACCACCATAGGGTTCGCCCATCCAAATTTGTTTGAAATCAGCAAAGCCATTTAATAGTGACTGCGCAGACAGTCTGATGGTGAACTGTTGGACAATAGATGAACGGACGATGGAGACTTATCAGTCTTACCGAGATAATAAAATCAAAGGTTTACACCAAAAAGATTAATTGTTCAAAATTATGCATACAAGTTCTGATGGCTACCACAATAGGATACTTCTGTATTCGGACTACGTGGGCCTGAATCCTCTTCTACACGCCAACGCTGGCCTGTGAGGAGCAACGTACACACGACGGCTTGTTCGGGTGTGTGTGTGCGATGATGTCATCTGGAGACTGGCCGCCACCGTATAAGCACACTAAGTATGGTAGGATCCCTTTCGCTACCACCGTTATTGAACTCGTTAGGGAAAGCGAGGGGTGTGAGCTTGCTAGCCAGCACTGAGCCAGTCAACGCTATATCTCGCGCATGGCGTATATTGGACTGATATGCTGAACATTCAGGCCTTGTAAATTTCTCTGAGACGACGTTAGACCAGATTATAGCAGCATTGGAACCGTCTCTTCTTCACGATTCGAATATATCTTCGGCTCCCTTCTACATCACGTAACTTTCGAGATATTAAGGAATCTCCCTCTTCAGTACAATATGCTGAAATGCTGGCCACGAATCAAGAGGCTAGGGCATCTGACGATGATGCTCTCAGCTGGTGTATACAAAGAAATTGATTCGCTCGCAAAGGGAGGAAGGAGTCACGTGACCCATCCTCCAAGTATATACGGTGCCGCATTCAGCAAATTTATCATGAAGACCATATTCTGCATCGCGGGTATAGCCAGAGACAACTTTGTGTTTTACTTCGGTCACCAACTCTTTGAGACGTTCCTTCAGCTAAAAGGTTGCTCAGCTGAACAAACAATAATCAATTTCCAGGATCCCGCCTACATACCGAAGGGAGCTTATTCTGGTTGTATCCCAATAACGTGGCTTTGGGAACCCGCTTAGGCATTAGCAGGTAACAAATAAGAACTGAAAATAAGAATTCCCAGGCCGTCGAACAGCTTATTGTCTTCGGCGCTCACTACCTCCTGAAAGCTATCTGGTAGATAAATGGACAACCTACCAGTGCAAATCAGGCAAGCAATCAACCACTCTAAGCATCAGACAGTCGATCGCGGCAAATCAGCCATGTAGCCGACCACTCCAAGAGTCAGACAGCCAGTGGCGGATTAAGGATTAAGGTTGTGCGAAGCCCTAGGCACATAAATCTAGATGCTTTGTGGTGCAATCTGACGTATATTTGGCATCATTTTAGTTAATTATTATAGGCTTTATAGCAGACAAAATGGAGTTTTTAACACATTGACTGCCGAGTTTTTTGCAGACAACATTTCCCATACGCCATATCTCCGACCATGTTAAATATTTTTAAAACAATTTGGCTGAAAGTTGCTGGTTCCCGAGCTACCAACAGCTTTCGCTCAAATTATTTCCAAAATATTCAATAGAATATGTAATATTTTGTACATAAAAATTAATTTCGGTTTTCATGGATTATTCGGCGAAAGGATTAAAATTATACGTTTTACCCAAACGGACATTGTTTGGGTATATTAAGGTATATATTATTGATCCGATAGATGCAATGGGGTAATATACAATTTACAATTTGTAAAAAATATTCATTTAGCCAACCGTGACAACGTAGCTTTAATTTAGTCAGTAGCATTGTAACAATGTTTCTTCCTACCTTGCCTTTCTTTAAATTTTACGAAAAAACCTCGGCTATCCACAGTATGACTATGAGAATCAATGAATGACTGAATGTAGGCCTACTGATTCCCGATCAAAAACCGTTTAACAGTGCTTCGGACCGCTTCCACTGACTCACTGAGGCAACAAAAATTACTTTCCACGTGTGCGTCACGCCATCACGTTGAAGATTTTCGATCTTACACTTTGATGAAACTTCCTAAGATACTGTCCTAAACAGCCACACCTTCAGAAGACTATGATGTGGTGATTGCTGCGACAATCTATCTTCTGATGATGCAACTATTCTGGTTACGGCTCGCCTCTTCACCACGAACGAAGAAGATATTTGTATTGGTAACCGGGCCTATCTGACGGATCAAAAGCTCTCAGGAACGGTATAGGGTTGCCCTATACTTCTAGAATAATTACTCAAACTCGTGCCTTGAATATATACAAGGTGATGATTTTATTCTGACACTAACTGTACACTATACTTGAATGAGGTGACTTATACTGTCACGAATTACAATTTATATCAACTACTTATATTACGTTTATATTTTAATATACTATAACTACTTCGCGACTTGATTACTCCCAACTTATATCTGATATGTTATCAAGATTATCACTAACTAGTACGGTTTACTAATCAACACAGATAATCGCAAAGCCTCGACTTGACTACTCTCAAACTGAGAATATTATATACGTGAATCAATGGTGGTAAAAGACTAAAGATTTAATAGATAAAGTGTCCATTATATACGAGTTACATTTTCCTAACTTCTATACATATTACGATATATAGATCTATATATATCGTAATACATAGTTCCTGTTCCTTTCATCATTCTAGGTAGACATAACCACAGTTCAATTGGCCCGCATCATTCTTGCCTCCAATCAACATCTGCTTATCTCTTCCTAGAAGTTCGTACCTATTCCTGTGGATCATTCTGACCAATCCCTGTTCGCCTACCTCTCGATTTCACTCTGAAACTTAGTTTCTTTTGTTTCTCTGCCACAGAGTTTGACTAGATGCTCATTGATTATGACGTCATCTCGGCCAATCAAACTCTGGGCTTCTCTTCTATGGAGATAACTTAAAACAGGGTCAAAGCGGTGTTGGCTGGTTCTGATTTGATGCGATCTGTCAGCTAACTCACAACATTACGGAATGTGTTGTTGTAGCATGCCTTTCCTTGACAGACATATAGTTGATATACAAATTTCGATTGTGTTATTAATTCCTACAGGACGCTACAATGCCTCTGTCCTGTCCCTTGCCTATCGTGGATAAGCCTGTAGGAAACGAACGTTAATAAGCACATGAGCTGTATGATCTCATTGCCAGCTGGTGTTGTTGTACTTGCTTAAGGGAGTCGGAATGCCGATCGTCAACAACTACATGTCAGTCTGTTTCCTATAATTCTCTCGATTCCCATCGATTCGTACCTATTCTTATCACTCTATTATTTACTCAACTAAAGGCCTAAATGACTGCTGAATCTTATAAAAGTGTATGCCGACCCCACAGCAACAACTTTTATCTTCAACTATTGACAGATATCATCAACCCAGAACCGCCGGTCTTATTTCCATCTATTCTAACTTCTAACTTATCGTGATGAATATACTACTACATTTTCAATCTGGTTCCTATTCCATTTCTGCGAAACTTACTCTATTTCCGCGAAACTGTATCCTATCATCAGTACTGGCTGAAGTCATCCAGTGCAGCCCCCTTCTATATATCTACTGCTATTCATATTCACCCAATTCGCTAGCTCACCTGGTATTTCCAAATAATAATAATTTCACTGAGGTCTTACTCATAAATATAAGACGTCCAATGGGGTCATGACTCCCACAAGACAATCCGATATCTACACATGCCCCTCAACCGAAGTTAATTAATCGTCTCTTAAGGCCTTTAAGAGAGTGATAATTAACTCGTTGTGCAACATCAACAACAAAACTGCACCATACCAGGGCTCTCTGATACTGAATCAATAACACGATGATCATTCATGAGAAAAAAAATAAAATAAAAATACACTGCGATTACTAACCAAAAGCTTAAACAAATGAAATAACCATTATACCAGGCATACAAAAATAAACCCTAATCCACAATGCAAATACCATTACATCTCATAATAAGGTCATAGTGACATCCACAATACGATAAACAATCATCACATGGCACTATAAGGTCTGTGCTACAATACCAATATTATCCCAAGTCCTCGTACTGTATACTGACGTTAGGACTGGCATCCAACTCCACGTTTACCCATTCATCAGCCGTCGGGTCGATCACAGTCCTGGCTTCAACGTTAGGCGACGACCCGGCTGATATCCTCAGCGGCTCCGGTAATGCTGCAGGTCTCCGAGGCCTCTGAGGTGGAATACTCCGTGGGGCACTTCTATGGGCCGCATGTGGCTTGCAACGAATCCAAATCCACATACGAGAAAGTAATCCACATTTGTATAATATAATCACAATCACAATTATCACAACGAAGGAGCACGTCGAATACGAAACAAACGAACGTACCCCCACGCCATCGAACATCACTGGGTCGATCGCAGATAATGGTGCTAGCGGCATGTACTTAGACTTATGCAAATGGTCCCACTTTTGCACACTTAATTGCTCAACAAGCATTGACTGGTTGAGAAGGCCGGCCACATCCAATCTTGGTGCATCAATGGCCAGACTGATTCGAGTGTATGTCCGACTATAAGACAAAACTGGCTCAAACCGCCAACCCTTACCACTATAATCGCACTCACCAGACATCAACGCAAACACACCATTCCCAACTACGCATCTGTCAGTCAGTCGTCCTCCGCAGTGTATTTCAACAGTTTCCCCGAACGTTTGCAACACGACGCCTATTTTCTTGTTGGCAAAAATTTTACTGGATGTCTCGTTGGACTCAGTCAACTGAATATTGCAGGTACTATCGGTGGTGTTAGTTAGTAGACTCACTATGCACGGCACGTGGGTCTTATCGACCCTTAGCTGCCCGTGGCATACTCGAGGTTTACTACCTCTGCACTCGGAAGGAGTGAAATACCAGCCCGTCTTGGTGTCGAGTCCTATGCTAGTCCGGGCTATCAATACTTGCATGTAGTACCCTACCACACCCAATGGTTCGGGTCACGAGTGCAACCCGTATTCAATGTAATTACCCCCGTCTATCAACGGCAACGTCGCTACGTAATGCAATCTTTCGTCATCCTTCCACAGGGGATATATGACCACGTTTCGATAGTCCCACTGGTACGGACGTATCAATCGATTACCTACACTGACCTGTTTAGCCACCTCGGCCAGGTCCTTGTGGCTAAACAATTCCTCAGTCAATCTCCCCAGTTCAAGCGAGGCCGTTTGCCTATGGAACTGGGCTGCCGCCTTCTGGTAACTAGTTACCACATCATTAGCCGTGTTGATAAGGTGCCCCAGCCGCACTAACGTATACAGTTCCGCCTGCCGCGTTGCCTGTATTTTAAACATCCGGCTTACATTACGGGTCACTTCACTTAAGCCGTCCGCAACCTCGTTGATCCTATTCACATTGGTGTCTATGCCCTTGAAAGCCAGCTTCACGTGGGATGCCAGTTGGTTAGAGAAATGTACCAACCTGTTAACATTTCTCATAGCCTTCTTCACTACGTCCCGGATTGCTTCTATATCGCCCGACGTAGCGGTCCCGAATAACGAAGAGGCTATATCCCCCACAAAGTTAAAGAGTCCACGCTTAACCCTCCTACTACCACTGCCCCGCATGGTTTGTTGTATTCCCATGGCAAGCGTCCTTAGGCCGTCCACCCTATGTTGGAGACCCAAAATATCACGGCTGCTTAAGGAAGTCTTTTGACTAATATTAGCCACCAGAACACGAATTTGTAATAACTGATTAATAAATCCGTCAGGCAGATATGGATGGTCTATTGATACTACTACCGTCCACTCAGCCCGTATCACGGATATTTGCCTGTGGTCGGTGATCATGACTCCATTCGCTAATCTATGCACGCTAGATTCCTTACAGACACTGCAAACTATTCCTATCATTACTGCGCTTATCCTTAACTGCATTGTATACATGATGATTATCTAGTGCGTGTTACTAGTACTGCGTGTATGCAGAGATTGACTTTACCTCTGGTTGTGTCGGCTTATAACCGCTTCGATACGACCGATGAAATCATCGTATCGAGCACGGCCAAACGCGCCAATCCTGAGTCTCTTAGGGTCTGAGTAAACATCAGGAGCGAGACTGCGCTTGCGCAGAAAGTAGGGATGCGATGGAAGCGTTTCCATTGGCTCATTGGCAGGCTCGGGTACCTCCTCCGAGGTGTCCATCATAACGGTACGACTAGTCTCCGGGGTTTCCCCTGGTGACCCATAGTTTCGATCGTTACTCATCCCAGGTTGATCCATTTTTACATCAACCCCCCTACCCACCTTGCGCATCGTTGGCTCCTCGTCAGAAGCTGGTCGCTTCCTACGAGACCTTTTACTCGATGTCGCCCCGGATTCGTTTACCGGCAAAGGTTTGGACTCGAGTACCATCACTCGAGGGTGATGGCTGGCTTTCGTACCTTTAGCAGGGTTACGAATAGGGCGTGGTCGGACCTTGTTCCAACACATCTCTGAGTCCACTACATGTAGCTTCGATATATTAAGTACGCGTACTTTCCCAGACCTCTGATGTCGGACATGAGCCACGGGACCATTTATCTTAAAGATCTCGTACTCAGGGTCACTGCGAGAGGTCAATTTCATCCTCTCCTCAGCCTTTACAACCACTGAATCGCCCACCTTAAATTCACCAGCGTTTGCACGCTTGTTAATCTGTTCACGGTGAACTTCTCGAGACTTAGCCGTTTCTCCACGAGCGCGCAGCAAGGCATTATTAAGACATGTAAGTCTTTCGCCAAGATCCTGCGTGGCATCCAGTGGGATGGTTAACGGAAGTCTTGCACGTCGACCATACGTCAGATAAAATGGCGTATATCCAGTCGTGGAGTGATGAGAGCTGCGGTATGCTGTTAAAGCCGCGCCCAATTCGTCCTCCCATGCACGAGATTCATTATTCACACCTTTCTGGATTAGCTCCTTGAGCGTACGATTGAACCTCTCGGTACGTCCATTCGTTTGCAGATGGTATGGACTCGATCTTCTATGATCGATACCGTGTTCCTTAAATCGTTCTTCCAGACTATTTGAACAAAACTCTTTACCCTGATCAGTAATCACTATCTCAGGGACACCATGACGAGCGACATACTCATTGAAAAACTTGTCTTCAACATTCTGAGAAGTCTTGGCATTAATCGGATATGCTTCTGCCCATGCAGAGCAGTGATCGATTATCGTCATAATATACATATTACCTTTGCTTGATTCTAACAGTGGACCGATTAAATCCATGCCAATTATCTGACTCGGATAACTAGCCATGGGCATCTCACTGTATTTAGGCCATGTAGTGACGGGTCGGTTGACCTGGCACGTTGTACACGTTTCAAGCATACGAACCACATCATTCCTTAAAGATGTCCATACAAAAGAATCTCTTACCATACCGATGGTCTTTTGCAGACCCTGGTGACCGGCTCGTTCATGAGCCATCCGGAGCACTTTCTCAAGGAACAGGGTAGGTAAGATAATTCTGGGGTACTCAGCGTCCAACGCTGAAGGTGTAATTAACGAATACAATATACCGTTTTTGACCATGTACTCCTCCGGCGTGTTCTTAAATAATTCCGGGTATTCCTTGGTCTGCTCGGTACACAATTCATTGTAGTCGACGCCAAATACCTCGAGAGGGACGTGCGGTAATTCCCCCTCGTCCACATCAGGTATGACAAAATCGCCCATGTCAAACATGGCGACCTCTGCCGGTCGACGTAACCTGGACAACATGTCCGCTCGAATATTCTTCAAGCCTTGGATGTACTCAATCTTACATCCGTACTCTGCGATCAGCACGGCCCAGCACTGCACTTTGGTGTTCTTCACTTCTCCAACAAACAAACTCTTTAGGGGTTTGTGGTCAGTGTACACCGTAAACT
Source organism: Chaetoderma sp. LZ-2023a (assembly GCA_034401795.1). Lineage (NCBI taxonomy): Eukaryota > Metazoa > Mollusca > Caudofoveata > Chaetodermatida > Chaetodermatidae > Chaetoderma > Chaetoderma sp. LZ-2023a. The sequence goes on along the minus strand of CM067368.1, from coordinate 88,558,115 downwards.
GTGCGCCAAATAGATATGGTCGGAGCTTCTTCAACGCGTAAATTACAGCGTAAGCTTCCTTCTCTATTATGGGCCAATTAAGCTGACTATCTTTAAGGGTAGAGCTCACATACTGAATCACCCGCTCTACACCTTTATCATCTACTTGCACTAGAATTGCACCAATCGCATAGCTAGAAGCATCAGTATACAACTTATAGGGGGCATTCAAATTAGGATAGGTGAGAACCGTCTCACTACACAGCAAGTTCTGCAATTTCTTGAACGCTTGCTGTTCTTCCTTACCCCACTCAAAACGCTTATACTTCTTGGTCAATTCTATCAAAGGCTTTGCAATTTCGGCGTAGCCTTGTACACAAGATCGGTAATATCCGGTAGCTCCAAGGAAACTTCTTACTTCACCCACATCACGCGGTGGTGACATTTCCCTAATGACCTTGACCTTCTGAGCCTGTGGAGCTACTCCTTGTGCAGAAATGCGATATCCTAACAAGTCCACAGACTTACTGGCGAAATCACACTTCTTTTTCTTAACTTGTAAGTTATACTCTCTAATCTTGCGCATGACCTTACGCAAGTGCTGTGCATGTTCTGTCGGATTTCGTGAATATACGACTATATCGTCGACAAAAACGTGCACATATTTTCCTACAAATTCCCGGAAAATGTCATTCATCGCCCTTTGAAATACGGCACCCGAGTTGCAAAAACCGAACGGCATACGAATCCATTCGTACAAACCTTCGCTGCAGACGAACGCCGTCTTCTCTATGTCTTGGCTGGCCATTGGTATCTGCCAATATCCAGACTTCAAGTCCATAGTAGAAAATATCGTTGCGCCCCGCATCGAATCAAAAATGTCAGAGATATTCGGTAGCGGGTAACTGTCCTTACGGCATACCGAATTCAATTTCCTATAGTCAATACAAAACCGGGTGTCACCATCCTTCTTGGGGACCAACGTAATGGGTGACGCCCAGGGTGATGACGATGGTCTTATTACGCCCGCTGCTAGCATCTCTTTTACCTGGTTTTTGACCACATACTGCTTAGCCAGTGGTAGACGGTAGGCCTTCTGCCTTATAGGATACGAATCTCCTGTTGGCACCGTACACTTTACTTTGGGGACCAATCCTAAAGTGTTTGGACGAGCCATATCAAAGATATCCGCAAATTCATCTAGAACTTTGTTGATATCTTTATATCCGGTCATTTCTTTACAACTCGCGTATACATATCGCGTCTGTTCCCTATAGGGATATCTAAAGGGATATACCTGACCAAACCATACTACAACTTTGGTCCGATAGTCAGTCTTTGCATTTCCCAAGTGCAAAGCATCCGCTCCAATCAAACATTCATGCCGCATGCTGGCTACCACCGTACTCGGAATAGGCCGGGCATTCTTGAATTTGACTTGAGTCTCCCCCAAAAGTTCTATCTGGGAACCATTTACAGCTAAGAGTGTTTTGGCTCTTTTCAATGGCCTAGCATTTAGTATGCTACGCCAAATATCCTTTCGAATCAAGGATGTGCTAGCACCAGTATCTACTAGGGCATGCAGGTACTCACCTTGATCCTCCGGACCGTCTCTATCTAATCGCAGACGGATCAGAAACCATTCGGTCGGTGTTCTCACCAACGGTTTCCTCCGTCGCAGTTTCCCGGACTCCTTCGTCCATCCACCACTTCTGCATACGAACTCCATCGGCCAGATGAGTCCCCTTCGATATCGTGAGAATACCGGCCATACTCATCCGTGCCCTCCCCCATTAAAACGAAACCGTCCTGGTCTTCATACTCGTCGCGTGCCCTTAAACTATTGGCTACGTCTCTGCGCACGTTCCGCGAACATGAACGGGGTGTTATATTCCGTTCTGACTGGTCATAGTTCGGTCCTAACTCGTCAACATCCATGGCGTCCTCCCTGGCCTCTTCCCTCGGCCTTTTCAGTATTCGGCGATGTTCTGGATTCGCCTGTCTGGTTGCCCGACTTACCGCTAATGGACAATCGGGAACGATGTGACCGTTTTTACCACACCTAAAACATTTTATGGTTTTGGGTCTTACTTCTCTATCTTTAATCACGATATGGCACTCTCGAGCTAGGTGCCCTTCTATTCCACACGTGAAGCACACTATGGGTGGTCTCTGTCCCCGCTGCTGTTGCTTCGGTGGGGCCCTCCTTTGTACTGGATTTCGGGTGGGTTGAACAGCCTGCGGGCAGTCACTCTTATAGTGCCCCACTCGTCCACAATTAAAACAAGTGATGTGCTGAGCCCTGCCCGGCTTGCTTGGTTGCGGCGGTTGCCGCGACTGGGTCTGCCGTGCTGGCTTCTCTTGCTTTCTTCTGCCCGCCGGTTGACGTGGTCTCTCCTCGCTCGCTTGCTCATTCTTCAGGGTGCCGATGATACCACAGAGCTTCTCTATCATCTTGCTCTGCTGAGCCATCTGACGCTTTAGTGAATTTATCACCGCCCACACCCCGCATTCTTCCGCTGCGTCTAATACGCCTACCTCCATCAGCTCCTCGTATCGCCCATCTATCTTCATTGCTCGGAGGAGATCATTACATACCTCCTCTTCCTCCGATATTTCCATGGCACGGGCCAATGTCGTGGTATGTTTCCGCACAATCCTCTTACTCAGGTTGCGGTCACTCAGGGCCTTTAAGTATATGGCTAGCACAGTTCTTTTATTGTCATTGTTCTCTTCAGGTTAGGCTCGGAGCGCCAACTCCTTGTAACGGCGATTAAAAGTTATAAGCGTTTCGTTTCTCCGCTGATGCACCCCTTCCAGTGCATACTTCACTCGCTCATCTTCGTTGGAAGAAATGAAGTTGGTGGTAATATACTCTTCCATTTCTCCAAAGGTGACATCTTCTCGCACTTTTCCCACGAGAAATCCGTCCACTGCCCGCGCCAATTGCCCCCGGGCAGCTCTAGTTATTATGTATGCCGGGATTCCCTCAAGTCTTCCTTCATTCGCCCTCCACACTCTCTTCGCCTCATCTATGAAGACCCTGACTTGCTCCGGAATCAGTCCGTCGCAAGGCTGTATCCTCTGCACCATTTCCAGTATGTCCTCTCGGTACACCCGGGCTGTCTCTCTTCTCCCGCTACTCTCTACAATGGCCCCCGCCATGGCTGTACCCATCACCTGCATGGCGGCCACTGTTTCGGGTCGCAATTCTGGTCCGGGTTGAGGGTCAGTGCGGCATGGCAATACCGGGTCAGGTTTACGGGCCATCTTTACTACTGATAGTAAAAACAGACAATTATTCTCTGGAGTCGGGGTTGCTCATTGCAGGTTATGTCGGTGGTAACTTTTACTATTGAACTGTCTCGGTACTCTCTATGCTCAGTTACCCTTGTGTGCTCTGACTGCCTTACCGCCTTTACAAATACTTGTACTTTATCTGCAACGCTGTCTAACACTACCTTAGTGGGTCGTCCCACTTGTGCCTGGGCCATACGTCTTATGTACTCACAGTTTGTGTTTTTATCATTATTCCGATCCTGGCAGGTGAAGCCACTGAAGATTTTCGATCTTACACTTTGATGAAACTTCCTAAGATACTGTCCTAAACAGTCACACCTTCAGAAGACTATGATGTGGTGATTGCTGCGACAATCTATCTTCTGATGACGCAACTATTCTGGTTACGGCTCGCCTCTTCACCACGAACGATGAAGATATTTGTATTGGTAACCGGGCCTATCTGACGGATCAAAAGCTCTCAGTAACGGTATAGGGTTGCCCTATACTTCTGGAATAATTACTCAAACTCGTGCCTTGAATATATACAAGGTGATGATTTTATTCTGACACTAACTGTACACTATACTTGAATGAGGTGACTTATACTGTCACGAATTACAATTTATATCAACTACTTATATTACGTTTATATTTTAATATACTATAACTACTTCGCGACTTGATTACTCCCAACTTATATCTGATATGTTATCAAGATTATCACTAACTAGTACGGTTTACTAATCAACACAGATAATCGCAAAGCCTCGACTTGACTACTCTCAAACTGAGAATATTATATACGTGAATCAATGGTGGTAAAAGACTAAAGATTTAATAGACAAAGTGTCCATTATATACGAGTTACATTTTCCTAACTTCTATACATATTACGATATATAGATCTATATATATCGTAATACATAGTTCCTGTTCCTTTCATCATTCTAGGTAGACATAACCACAGTTCAATTGGCCCGCATCATTCTTGCCTCCAATCAACATCTGCTTATCTCTTCCTAGAAGTTCGTACCTATTCCTGTGGATCATTCTGACCAATCCCTGTTCGCCTACCTCTCGATTTCACTCTGAAACTTAGTTTCTTTTGTTTCTCTGCCACAGAGTTTGACTAGATGCTCATTGATTATGACGTCATCTCGGCCAATCAAACTCTGGGCTTCTCTTCTATGGAGATAACTTAAAACAGGGTCAAAGCGGTGTTGGCTGGTTCTGATTTGATGCGATCTGTCAGCTAACTAACAACATTACGGAATGTGTTGTTGTAGCATGCCTTTCCTTGACAGACATATAGTTGATATACAAATTTCGATTGTGTTATTAATTCCTACAGGACGCTACAATGCCTCTGTCCTGTCCCTTGCCTATCGTGGATAAGCCTGTAGGAAACGAACGTTAATAAGCACATGAGCTGTATGATCTCATTGCCAGCTGGTGTTGTTGTACTTGCTTAAGGGAGTCGGAATGCCGATCGTCAACAACTACATGTCAGTCTGTTTCCTATAATTCTCTCGATTCCCATCGATTCGTACCTATTCTTATCACTCTATTATTTACTCAACTAAAGGCCTAAATGACTGCTGAATCTTATAAAAGTGTATGCCGACACCACAGCAACAACTTTTATCTTCAACTATTGACAGATATCATCAACCCAGAACCGCCGGTCTTATTTCCATCTATTCTAACTTCTAACTTATTGTGATGAATATACCACTACATTTTCAATCTGGTTCCTATTCCATTTCTGTGAAACTTACTCTATTTCCGCGAAACTGTATCCTATCATCAGTACTGGCTGAAGTCATCCAGTGCAGCCCCCTACTATATATCTACTGCTATTCATATTCACCCAATTCGCTAGCTCACCTGGTATTTCCAAATAATAATAATTTCACTGAGGTCTTACTCATAAATATAAGACGTCCAATGGGGTCATGACTCCCACAAGACAATCCGATATCTACAACGTGATCATCGCGTTTGTTTAGTCTACTTGGGTAACTCGGCTCGGCTGCTCGAGCATTGTTACAATCGATATTTAAACAATAAAACGCGACTATAAACATAATAACATAGGTCACTGACATAAGGCAATAATCTATTTTGGAGATATTGACCGAGTGTCTCTTCGTTGTGTTATGTAGCTTGCCTAAAGAAAAAGAAACCAGAACATTTTTTTTGTCCAAGTGCGAGGCCCCCTTCAAGTACGAGGCCCTAGGCTACTGCCGCGGTAGCCTCGTGGATAATCCGCCCCTGCAGACAGCTGACTGCTGTAAGACAGCCAAATAACTGAAAATCTAAAATCACTTAGACAGCTGGATCACGAGCGAAATATCTTCAGCTAGCTATCCGTCATCACCAAGAATTGTACAGAAACCACTTTTTCGTCACGTCATCTTCATCTGCATCATCGCCACCCTGACTCGCACTGTTCATAAACTGATCTGTACTATTAACTGTGTTTTATAATGTTCATCATTGTCGTATTATTGACTGTGCCTTTCGTTATCACTTTGGTGTTTCATTCCGTGGGCCATGCCAACTTCAGCTGGTTCATGGAATGGAGTGAAAACTGCCTTAAATATTCAATATTAAATGCTAAGTGTTACGTGTTGTGTTTGTAAACAATTACATGTACGTCCTCTGGACTTTCCGCATCATCTATTTGTGCCTGAACTCATTACTTGACTGCCGCATAGCATTCCTAAGTTAGAACTGTGTAAAAGACAGATAAACCACGTACTGTGCCACTTATGACGTTTGGGATCCTTTTTTGTGTTATATATTCACTTGCATCAGCGAGAGTGAGATCAAGCAGAAGAGCATGGTACAACACACGAATCGACGGTCTGCACAAAATGATCACATTATATATATATATATATATATATATATATATATATATATATATATATATATATATATATATATATATATATATATATATATAATTATATATATATATATATCAGTACATATATATACCTTGATCATTTAATACCGTATTGATTGTTCTGGTTAGATTATGTATATAGTGGCCATCCGTTCATATGTTTTGCTTATTTATAGGAAACACTATACAGCAACACTTATATATGCAGCACTTTCTCCCGTCACCAACAATTTTTCACAGAGGTCGCTGTCCGTGCTATAACTCTGTTTAGCCCGGCATGCAACCGACTAAACCTTTTCCATTCAGCTCGATAGGATAGATTCAAAATGATTAGAGACACTTTCTTCATTACATACTCTGTAATATACTCTTCCGGCAGTGCGATAATCTAGCCCCGCACTCCGGTAAGACTTATAACTCCAAGATTTTGTCTCTCTTCATGCTCCACTCAGCCTTGTGGCTTCTTAATTGTTTGGATGTCCCCATCCGCAACATGGGCTGATCCGACTCTGGGAAACTGTTGGGGTTTCCGAGCGGTGATGGCCAGGGTGCGGTATCACACACATTCCCGCGTATCTTTGGATACTTAGTAGTTAGCACTTTAGCCAATGTAGGAAAGCACTGCGAAAACATATATTAATTATTATTTTATTTACTGAACAAACCTCCCGCGCCGCAGTGCAAAGCAGGGCAACTTGTATATAAACCTAACGACAAGTTAAACGGTTAGTTCCATAGGACCCGGTGACGGGCGAGATACATACCCCCACCGAATTCCGTCAGAATGTCTGGGCATGATATTTAGATCCTGTTCGGAGATCTTACTAAGTAACATGTATGAGCGCTGTCTTCAGTATTGATGTCTTAGGGCATCTGTTCTCAGGGACAGCCGTGTCTAATAGCTAGGTAGATACCAGCCAGTTTTGCGGCCAAAAATAGTTCTTGTTTTGAAAACAACTAAAAAGCTAATTAAGCAAAGCAGAAGGGCCACATAAATAAAGCGGCAACTGCTAATTCAGCATACTAAGAATCACATAAGACGGTGATGAGGGAATCCATCGGGAATCGCTCGTCCCGTCTTCACGTAAAACAGCACGCACCCCTATAGTCATAATCTCACTAGGTATGGTCTTTTCTTTCTCAAGAATTTTTGGTTGAAATATTAGAGTGGGCCCTTTTTTGCCTACTACTCCTCTCCCACTTTAAGCAGTGGCGACACCTTCCCGAGACGGAGGCCCGCGCGAGGCTCTTGCCTCTCGCAAGGATTAAGCGACGATGGTCCACGCGAGGATAATACTCCTCACAGAAACTAGCACTAGGAGTAGTGCCCACATGAGGCACATAACTTTTCGTCCGAGATAACCTTCTTCCTTTCAGCTTAGAGGTATAATAACTTATATTAAGTTAATTAGTCAAGTCTCGTGTACGGGAGCCTCCCTTGCGGGGATGCCGCTGCGGACCTACGAGTCCGTGTGGTATCTCCGGGAGCCCCATGTTTAAAAGTTCATCTACCTGTCTCTATGTCTCGTATTTTCGTATGCCCTTACTGTAGTTTTATCTAGCATATTTATAATTGTTTATGTAAAATCATTGTATATGCTTATATTTTTAGGTTACCAAATCAAATCTTGTAAGTCCATAGATCACGAAACTACTATGGACAGGTATACTGGTGACACAAATTCTTGGGATGAGACAGTTGTGTTTAATGTTCGCGACGATGGTCGCACGGCCCCACTGGAATGATGGAGTTCCACCGGCCTTAGGAGCCAGATTTGGTTTCCCGCAGGGCAGTCTCGTACAAGGTCCGTCACCCCGAGACCGAATGCTAACCAGCGTCATCACTCATCGTGCACTAGCGCCACGGCGAGTCGACATGATACACCAGAACGGCCCGACACTACCCAGCGAGCTACATGACACGTGGCTAAGGAGTCACTCCTTGACTCTGAGACCCGTCGACCGGCAACATGTATGTGCCATCAGCCTGAGGGAGCGGTCCAATGGGTATGTGCCAAGAAAGGCTACCTCGGCTCATCCGCCAGGAGAACACAATTCCCTAAGTGAACGTAGGCATGAGCCGTTTGCCGCATAACTCATATGTGTCTGGACCTAATAACTAAAGGTAAGCCTAGCTCCTCACGAAAGACCATTAAAATAATGTGGCGTCAACTAAACCAGCCATATGTTTAAGAGATGACTGTGTTGGATTCTGTTGAAGACAGCGCCCCACCTCCATGTAATCCAGCTTCCACCCTACAACTAAATAATTATATACATATATCATTTAGCCAACATTAGCATTGATCTTAATGGGATTGCGACTTCGGCTGTAAGTTCTCCTCCGCTTCGGCATTGTAGGCATTTTCCTGTGATGGATGCCCACATGACGCACTTTCCTCTCGCAAAACCAAATTATTGGCCCCCTTGAGGCGTTAGTGTATATTAAATTAATTAGCCCACGCTAGGGACACCTTCTTTACAAGGTACCTTTCAGATATATATATGGATAGGTTAGGTATCTTTGGCGAGATATAAGTGACGGCCATAACTCCACGTTGCCCCTATTTGCAGTTACCGATTATCAATTGTTAATATAGCATACCTTTAACATAAGCCAGCTTATGACTCGACTTGAATTACACCAGAAATGTAGGTAAAACTGCTAAAAATGCAGAGACACACCAGCTACACCAATATTCATGACAACCCTGTGTCATTCACCACAGGTGGCAATGGTCACCCGGCCTCACTGGAACGATATCGTTCCACTGACCCTAGAGGTCGGTCTTTGTGGTCGCCGGTACCACGTGAGCCTCTCTCTCTCCAAGGCAAGCTAACCAGCCACTTAGTCGGGCGGACGAGCAATCATCGGACTCTGAGGATGAGCAGCTCGTTTGGGGGCAACATGATACCGGAGCTACACTGCACCCTGGAAATGAGTCTGTAGTTCTGCCTAACGAGGTCGGACTCGCTTGAGAAATGTGATTACAAAACAATGTACCATTTTCGTATAAAAATGTTGATCATTTGGATGAAAGTTTATGCCCAGTAAAGATTCGTTCTGAAGCAGGATTAGTTTAATGTGTATCACTGACTATCAGAACTTATGCACCTATTAATGGTTTTCATAAATTCAACATAACAACTTATAGAAATTACCTTTCTAGCGGCCGTTGGCGTAGCTCACCGTAATTGATGTTATTGCCAGAGTCTACTAGATAGCTACTTTAGGAATCAAAGTGATTATTAGGATATTCGAAGTTTTTAGTGGCTTATAGGTTAGCCTATAAATAACACTTGCAACACATCTTTGGTTAATTATAAGATTAACCAGGTCCATACACAGCGTATTCTCTCTGCAGCATGTACAGCTGTTAGCTTATGATATTGACAATGCGCCACTGACTATTCTGAGAAGAATTTGAAAAAGTTGTTGCTGCATTGGTCATCAACAACTGTCAGTCGAATTGCATGAAACATTGTCAGAATATGTTACTACAATGAAGGTCATGCTGATTATTTTGAAAATGATTTGGCTGATAGTTGTTGAAGCAACAATTTTTAGTCAAATCGTTTTCAGAGCATTAGATAGCGGCACCTGTCTTCTTCTTTTCGCTCGCTGATCATACCGCCAGTCCTGTAAGTGACTATCGACATGATCATAAGCGTTAAGTGCGTGGATCCATGGTTTATTAGAGTGCGCCATGCGGCCTGGAACCTCCGTCTTCAGCACTCGAGGTTTCTGTCAGGGTTACCTCACCCTTACCTCCTTTAGTCGCAGCGGATACAGAAGGTGTATTCTAAGCCCCACCTACAGGGCAGCGGCACCTGTTATTTTGCTGGTTACTTCGCAAATAATGTAAAGGAAAGTTGTGGCTGCTATTGCCAGCACCAGCTAGTTATCAGTCAAATTATTGCACAACTGTCTCAGAAATAACAATTAGAATCGACATAGCCTATTACAGTTGTATCCTCTTAATACAAGCTATGCAGGTGATCCGCTCACCTCAGAGGCCAACAGTAGACTGACTTTCATTAGTGCGATGGGAATGGATTTATACTGGGCTTTGTGCGACAGTGAGAACAATAGAATCCAAAATAATGATGGCTACAAATATTAAGGTAAAGCAGCTCAGAAGTAGATGATCATGACTGAAATTTGCAAATATTTTCCTATCTTATTGCTTCTCCCTTCTGAGGGGATGTAAAGCCATCAGTCCCATCGCGTGTGGTGTCTTGTGCCATGGGGAAACATAAAAGAACACACGGGGAGCTCAGATGTGAATGGTGTAGCGCGGATCGCCTTGTCGGGTACGAACTGGCACAGTCTATCTTGGTATGGAATTAATCAATACCAAAATTGAATGGGAAATTTAAAACTTCAAACAGAATCGAAATCGGTTCAGGACTCGCGGAGATATCATAAAATAAAAATGCACTATTTTTGCTCCAACTAAATAGAGACATCGATAGCACACGTGCTTGATAGGGTGAAGGTCGGTAATCACATGGTCAGCAACCATACCCTGTATGCAACGCACGTGTTGATTGGCTGAGTCTGGCTGGTGCTATGTGACCATTTAGTATAAAATGAACTCTGAAAATCTAAAAAGAACAGACTGGAGGGGGTTTCAGCCTGAGTGGGAACACGCCCAATCTGCTCACTGCGTGGAGTGGTGCGCTTGTGCCTGATTCACACCACCGCAGATTATTTCAGTCCGGTTCCCATCAGGACAGCCATGCTCCAAACTGCAAGTAAGGTTTTGGATGCTTCTGGAAGAGCAACAGGGGCAAAAATTCAAATTAAAAGAAGGCTAACCCATACCACCAACACCAGAGGGACCTTCTCTGCGGTGTAGCCCTTTGGTCGCAATAACAACCGAAATTAGTATGTAGGACAGTCGTGTTCGTTGATATCTCGCCAGATCTGCCATGCCATATCGAAATAGTTGTGACGAACAATGAACGCAACCAGCATTTCAGTTTAATGTTTTGACCGCAGTCCAGATTAGGACATTGCTTTACGGGCCGCAAGAGCTAAGCGACGCGGATCATCTTGTGCCAATAATTAGAAATCTTGCATTATATATCTACCTCCGCAGCCTTCATAGGAAGGAAGGCATCCATCACATTCTCACCAAATACAGACATATCAATATTACGGTAGATTAGGCTTTGTATAGTGTGTGTGGCTACCTGTTGACTTGATAAATTAAAAAGAATTCAATACCGAGCAACAAAACCTGTCCCACAAATCAGAGACTATAGCTACATGGAAAGACACGAAGCCTTAAATCTAATGTCACTGAGATATAGATGGTTTCAACCATTCAAGCTCATCGGGGATTTATATAATATTGATATAGGACCAACAATAAGACCAACTAGTATTATTTAGTAGCTTTAATAAAACAATTATATTACCACTACTGTGGGTGATCCAAATTACTGGAGGATTATCCTCACTCAACAACAACATTGATAAAGACTACTTTTTAACCATCCAGTATTACACAGACCAGAGGCCATAAGTTCAAGCTCAACATAAAACGTAGCAACAAAGATATTCGCAAGTACTTTTTCACTAATAGAGTGGTACAAAAGTGGAATTATTCCAGATAAAACTAGATATCTACTTTATTTGAATTTGACATGAACAGCCAGCCACACGTATACCAGACCATCACACAATCTTACTGTATTTCCACCTTCACAGTGGACAGATCTTCGAGTAGCCTGTGTATAGGCAAGAACATGTTTGGTAACGATTTCAATTACCGGTCTCTGCTTTCCACGTCCGAACTTTGTGGTTGCATGAGGAGACACTAACGTAGAGAAGGAGACTTGGATAGCGATAAACAGAAAAAGACAACAACAGATATAAGACCAACTACACAAGTCAACATGCTAGATGCAGCAGGGTGTAACCATGAGTGTATGCGGCACGCTCCAGATGGCACAGGGAACACCCATCTGCACCACAGCGTATCCACAAAACAGAGCTAAAGTTTTATATCTAATGTCACTGGAATATTGACAGGTTCGAGACTTCATTAGGCAATAAGAGCCATATCGTTCAAGAACAAACCTGATATCTACTTCAAAGAAAGACCTTTTGAATGGGACTGAGTGAGCCATACTATACCAATAACACCCATGCAATAACAAGCCAATGGCTTATTCCTTGTAAAATGATGACCACCTTAGGATACCTTAGGAAAACTTAGGATACCTTAGGATGACTTATGGTCGTAGATCCCTAGATGGACTATATGACCATATCTCCACTCTGATTCTAGCGCTTCAGTGTCATACATGGTGTCTGTAGCTTTTACGTGTGCATCTAGGTTTGCTTTGAATTTGCCAAGGGTTGATGCTGAAATGATGTGCGATGGTAGTGCATTCCATGTGTTAACGACTCGCTTGGTGAAACTGTGCTGTCTTAGATTGGTTTTTGAGTGGGATTTGGACAGTTTTAGTGTGTGTCCCCTGGTGTTCGTAGTAGTTGATGTCACGAACATATTTTTGCACACAGCTGGGTTGTACACTTCAGTAAGGATCTTTTAACATTCGATCATGTCACCGCATACACATCTGTGTCTCATTGATGGGGTATCTATAATAACTTGACTAGATTGCTATAAGGAAGGCCTTTTAATTCTGGAACAAGTTTTGTTGCACGACGGAGAACAAATTCTATCAGATCCATATCTCTTTTAAGGATTGGTGACCATACAGAAGAGACGTATTCAAGTACTGGTCGGACAATTGATTTAAATAATTCACTCAATGATGATGATGATGATGATGATGATGATTGTTAATTTTCTCGTGACCTGCAAGGCAAGCGATGTCTGTAGAAAGCCACATATATCCAATATCCTGAGAATACTGAAGGAAGAAAACAACCAGGACCAAGTTGACAACTTTATGAATGACTCTGAAATGGTAGCCCAACTAATCCTTGAACACGAAAAACTGCCACAACTGCCAGGTATACAGTTATCATCTCAAAACGCTATACAAATTGCTAGAGTCACCCGTTTCCTCTGTTATGATATACACCTTGCGAGATGCAACATATTAGGAATACCTGCAAGTGTCATCGTCTGCTAGCTTACACATGTACAATTATCTAAATTAACTCACTGTACATATTGCACAGACTCGTAAACGGTGGTTGTACAAAATGAACACTATAGGCGCCGATCGAGAACCGAGATATATATATATATATGTATATGTATGTATATATATGCGGAGACACACGATATATATATATATATATATATATATAAACTAACCAGAACAATTAATACAATATCAAATGATCAGAATTATATATCTTAGTACAGGTTAACGAACCTACTATGGTGCGGTTAGTGAAAACATCTCACAGAAAATGAGAATAACTATAAACATATACAGAAATTATAACTAGCAGTCCTAAGACTGGTACGGTACCTTTTAGTCATCGGGACCATTCTTACGGATACAATATAATTAGAAAAGTACACTTAGCGGAATAATTAAAAGGTTAAGTATAGTTACTTGAATACTCGGTAGCCATTCTTAAGTTAGGCTACTGTGTTACTGAAATTGATACGTCATTCCTTATTTGACGTGAGCTGATGCATTTTCTGGAAGCTGGAAAGTTCCCACAGGTTGGTTCCTGCAAGTTGGTTCCGCAAACAGGATTCCCGCAAGAACCTCATGGTGGGGGTACATCACTCAGGACTGTAAGCACAATGGAATGTCTAATGAGTAGTCAGCAAGAGATGCAATAGCATTACTGATGCGAAGAAAGTTCCCATACACCGATGGCATGGATGGAAGTTGTCAACAACCCGATCACATGCGGGGGTTATCAGATGCAAATGAAGATACAAAACAAAGCTTAACGATGCTGGGTACGTCAGCCAGCTCTGAAGACGCACCTGGGAAAGTTTACTTGCTGTGGTCGAAAGTTAAAAGAACCTACATGACATTAGTACGGGGACGGTTGAAATACCACTTTTAGGCATGGCCGGCAGATCCAGCGAGTCATCCATCAAAGAACATCCTGCCTCTACATCTGTAGAATCACATATTCAGGCCATATAGGCCTCACCGCAAGTTCGTGTTCTGAAGTAGATATTGATACTCGTGAACGATAATTAGAAAGTTCCAAATTGCTCCCGCAAGTAGGGAGTTAAAAAATTGTTTTAGTGCAGTGGGTTGGCTTACTGCTAGCTACGGGAGAGAACCCGACAGAAAGTGAAGTTATATGCGTAATATCTGTCGCTCAATAGTAGCTGGTACAGGTCCAACCTATTCGGCCCCTGGCCGAGGATGCTCTCGATCTCTGAATCGCATCTACTTTTATACGCCTCGTGACGTCACAGGTGCAGACTCCAACCAATCATCGTTCGAGCAACAGCCAATCACCGCGTAGCTGATAATAACGTGGTAGAAGTTCTGTGTCCACGTGGTTATGACGTCATGACAATATTTTAAAGATAATCAAGAAGGGTTTTCCATGGATTTTGAAATGGTTTAGAGATTTAAAAATCCCGTCGAATTCTCTTCTTGATTAATGCCAGATTCCGCGGGAACAGGTAATCAAAAAGGAGTACAGGGTACCATCTCTCTACACTAAAAGCGTCATCCTATCTTGGTCGTAACCTATGTGCTCCATCATAAATCTTAGTCGTTTTTACAACGTGATCTCTCCCATAGGCCCATATCCGCTTATGGCTCTACCCAGGGGTGTGTGTTCAGAGAACGAATCCAGGATGGGCGGCGCGTACCCAGCTTAGCTGGTATGGCCGGTACCCGACCGGTCGAACCGAACTACAATATCCATTGCTGGTGACCTTCCCATGAGGGTGTGGTGGGTTCTAAGACTTCACCCAGTCACTACACCAGGTTGGATGGAGATCTGTGTCTCGTCCATTACGGAATTAATATTTTACCTGTCATTAGGGTTAAGTTCCAGAATGCCCAGAGATGCACTGCAGGCCGGTCTACAAAATATAATTTCTTTTTGCAGTGCTTCCTACATTGGCGGAGGAGTCTAAACTAACTGGTATCCGAAGATACTGGGGAAGTGTATGTAAATCAACAACACCTTAGTTATCACCGCTCGGAAACCCCAATAGTTTCCTAAGAGTCAGATCCTGCCAACGTGTCGATTGGGAGTCCAGACAATTAAGCTGTGAGGCTGGAGGAGCACAGAAAGAGACAATCACTCATTATTAATGAGGCCCTAAGGTAATTGGCCAATTTTACACAATTTAGCCATTGCATGGTGTTACATATCCACTAGAGTCTGTTACGGAGAGATTGTCCCTAACTACTTTAAACCTATCCTATTGAGCTAAAAAAGCCAGGTTTAGTCAGTCACATGTCAGGCTCGAGCATGGTGAGCACGAACAGTGATCTCAGTGTAAAATTGATGCTGATGTAATATAGTGATGCAGATATAATGTTGATGTATAGTATTGCCTAGCGTACTGCGTTCTAGAGTTTTCATAAATAAACAAAACAGAATAACTAGGATGGCTACTTGCCATATACATAACTAATTAATACAGTGCTAACGGTAATTCAGGTCATAGGACCTTATGGTGCTATTAGTTGAGAGCACACGGAAATAAAGATAATACATACAATAAGAAACAGAAAGTATAAAAATGCGGTCAGAAAGACCGGGTAGGTACCTATCAGTCATAAGTACCATTTACGGAAATAATAAAATGCACAATAGTATAGTTACTTGAGTACCTATTGGTCATCGGTACAGTAAGAGTTCATAAATGATGGAAATTGATACGCTACAGTTGAGTAGTGTGAGATAGCACGATCCTGAATGCAGGGAAGATTTCCGCAAGCAGACTGTTGATGCGGCTCACTCTCAAGACAGTGAAGAAGAACAGTTAGAGAAAGATGCCCACTAGACAGTGAAAATAACAGATACATGAATTTACACAGTTTGTGATAAAGTTTCCACCTGGCGACAGTAGTTTGAAAGTTACCCATTAACAGGAGGGCTACAGTTGTAATTAAATATGCATGTAAAAAAACTGGGTACATGGTGCGGGATATGTTGCATAGCTCTTGTGACGCACTGAGCAGAGTCCCACCATAACACATGCGACATGCAGTGCGCAAGTTTGATACCACTTTTCAGCGTTGTCCGGAAGATCTGGTGAGTTATCCACCAAGAATCACCATCAGCTCTACATCCCGTAGAATTACATCGGGCCCGCAAGGCCCATCCGCAGGAAGCTCCTCTGTGAAAGTTCTGAAAAAGGGAGTTCTTATATTATTTTATTTTGCCCCCGGATGGCCATCCGGGAGCTTCCAAAACTGGTATCGCGGATGTCCAAGACTGCTCACTGGTGCAGGAGATCTCAATTCTGAATGGCACAGCTGTGGTGTAGGTACCACAGTCAGTCAGCAGTTCTCCCACATCTCGCACTGCGCTGGTCCAGCAGTCTGGCTGACGGGTCGGCTTCCACGCCGATGATGCTCTCGATTCTCGTTTTCTGGCTCCTTTTATACTACTCGTGACATCAGAGGCAGGACGCTCCAGCCAGTCAGAGGGCGAGCAGTAGCCAATCAGCGTGCAGCTAGAAATGGTGACGTGGCTATCACGTGAACTGCGCATTCCCCTTTCATTTAATACATGCACGCGATTACAACGGCAAAGCAATATTTTGAAAATAATTTTAAGTGAGTCTTTTGATAATAACTCGGCCATTTCTTGTCCGATTTTAAAAAGGTAAAAAGTTCTGAAGTCCTCGTTTCATTCCGGTCCTGATCGGTTCCAAGAACGACGAGAATAGTGTGATTTGAAGAAATCACCAGTACCAACTCGGTACACTATAAGCATACATTCTCTCCCAATCCTGACACATGTTGCTAGAGACGCTCTGACGCGCGTGCATGCGCGCTACATGTTCTTACAGACTTGGCCATTTTAACAAACCCTCTCTCATAAGGCTTTATATACGCATACTATCCTACCGGGGGGGGGGTGTGTGTGTGGGCGTGCTTGGAATGGTCCGTACCCTTCCGGTCGATCTGTGCTACAGTACCAGCAACGGTACCGAGCATCCTCGCCAGGAAGACGTACTTGTTAAAGTAAGTAGGTGCTAAGCCATTTGCGGCCTAAAGTTTTGTGTCTGGTCATAAAATCTAAATGTTAGTCTAGACCCTTCAAGAAGGCCCGCAAAAATAAAGCGGCACCAACTAAAATAATATCTTTAAGTTTAACACACACAAGGTAACGGTACTGAATTCTGTGGAAATCAGCTACCCTATCGTCTCTCTCTCCCCACCCCCTCCCCCGCTTCGGCATTGTAGGCATTTTCCTGTAATGGGGGCACACACGAGGCACGTTCCTCTCGCAAACCAATAATTTTTGGCCAGCCTGAGGCAGATATAGTTTATATTAACCCAACTGACGTGCCCTGTCCGGACCCCTCCCCCCTCCATCACAGGGGTACCTTCCACGATACCCAGAATATGACTAGATCAGTTAGGTACCTGTGGCAAGATATATGAATAACACACCACTCCTTTGTTTTTATGTACACCGTTTAAACAAAGCAGCAAACGAGTACCATTGTTTGACTCTTTCTTTTTCTGAATGGTAAATTGTGTTAGTACCGCTTTTTCTACCTTTGGAATGACGACAAGACACACTTGTGACATAAACAGCCAGGATGAGACGGTAGTGTTCAATTTCCGCATGAGCCCACTGGAACATGATCGTTCCACCGGCCCTGGCCACTGGAGATGCGCGACATCCACTCCCCAACTCCGAGGCTAGCTAACCAGCAACACCTTGCAGAGGAGCCACATCCACCCCTGACGGCTATAGCAGGTGGGTGGGGGTAGGGGTACAGAGATTCTATGGCTTGGATGGCAAGTACACTGAGTTGTACAGTTTCCATGTTGACTAGAACAGGCAAAGGTTTCATCAAACCTACCCACTTCCATGCTATTTATTATATGTTCCACCCCACAGGGGGCACTCTGGCTTGGGACAGCTTCAGCCTCCGCTTGTGGCAACTATAATGGTGGTAATAGCACGAAGTAGATGGGAATGGGAAGAGGAATGGGGGAACAACTTTTCCATCCTTCCCCTTGGAAAGCACGAACGAAAAGGTCTTCAAATATGGTTTACCAGACCTAGTAGACCCGCTCCGAAGAGGGAAAGGACGAGTATGTGGCTCGTCATCGTCCTAAGCGTTAGTCAACTCCTGGCTTGGTAGGTGAGGGGTCGAACTGGACTAATGTCGGAAATATGTGTCTCTGAAGAGGCATTGGTCTGGGTACCAGTGTGGTGCGTGTCGCCTAACCCGAGCTCAGGCACTGGGTCGCCGCCATCACAAGGTTTAAGCCGATCGAAGTGGATGATTGAGGTCAGGCCATCTGAGGCGCGGATTTGGTAGGTCACGTCTGACTTCTTACCTACTACCACATAGGGGCCTTTCCACTGATTTATTTAGCACGTTTGCAGAACGTCATGTATCGTGACCCTAAATAATTTTTCCCACCTCAAATGGGTCTCCATGTACATGGCGGGCATGCCAGGTTTTTTGGCGCTGATGTACAGTGGATAGTTTCTCTAACTAGCTCACGTGCCTGTTCTATCCGCTGGTGCAGGAGTTCTACATATAGAGAGGGTGAGTTCTTTTCCCCAGGAATTCTGGGCATGGCCAGATCCAAGGGTAAGGCTAACTCACGGCCTAGCATTAACTGAGCAAGGGTGTAACCCGTGCTAGAATGTATTGAAGTGCGGTATGCCATGAGCACATATGGGAGCCACATATCCCAATCACGACAATCAAGGTGTGTTTCCTTAGTCAGCATAACCGCGAGAGTTCTCTTGAATCTCTCTACCACCCCGTCTCCACGTGGATGGTACGGTGTTGTGCGCGTTTTGAGTATATGAAACATTTTGCAGAGTTCGGAGATCAGCCGATTCTCAAAATTGCTACCTTGATCGGAATGCCACTCATATGGCATACCTAAATGACAGAACACATTACTTGCTAGGACCTCTGCTACTTTGGATGCCTCATGGTGACGGTCCAGCAAAATAGTCTTGCAATACGAGGATGTATTTATTTCCTTCATCCTTCGTATTCAAGGGTCCGAGCACATCAATAGCCACTTGCTCCCACAGTGCACCAACTATTTTAATTTGTAATGGTGCGGTGTGGTGTTGGCCAACAGCATGTCTCTGGCAGGGCTGTCGGTGGCGGCGGCTGCTGATGTCCACTGCTGTTGATGGTGGTTGCTGCTGGCAGCTGTGGCTGGTGGCTGCTGGTAGCTGCTGCTACTGGCAGCAGCTGCTGGTGCTGGCTACTGCTGCTGGGAGCTGCTGCTGCTGACTCCTGCTGCTGCTGCTGGCGGCTGCTACTGCTGATGGCTGCTGCTAGTGGCGGGCTGCTGCTGCTGGTGGCGGCTGCTGCTAGTGGCGGACTGCTGCTGGCGGCTGCTGCTGCTGTTGGTAAGGGCTGTTGCTGGTGTGAGCTGCTGCTGCTGCTGCTGCTTGTGGCTGCTGGTGGCTGCTGCTGCTGGTGGTGGCTGCTGCTGGCGGGTGCTACTGCCGACTCCTGCTGCTGGCTCCTGCTGCTGCTGGTGGCTTCTGTTAGCGGCGGCTGCTGCTGGCTTCTGTTAGCGGCGGCTGCTGCTGGCTGTTGCTGCTGCTGGTGGTGCTGATAAATATATCTCCTTAGATGAAGTTTCTCTAGTTTCTCATGAATCTGCCAACTGGTTTCGGAGATTTTTAAATATGTTAAACGTGTTTCTAAAACCAAAGTAAAGTTCAAGATGGTCGCCGGCCAAATCGGCAATCGACTTCTTTTGAATAAACAGGGATATTTATGCCCTAAAGAAACTTGCTACCAAAAATAATTTTGAAATGAAGCCCAGTGATTCTTGAGAACAGATCATTTAAAAAAGTAAAATTAATGGCTTTTACGCTTACCTTACTAGAATGGCCAAGTGAGTTTATGCCACAGCGACCATCCATCGTAAGTTCATCCGTCAAGGTAAGTAAAGAAGCCATTAGCTTAAAATGTATCCTTACATCAAGTTTGGTTACTGTATGTGAAGTTGAAATTACGGTCCAAATATTGTACTCTTGTTCCAGAGGGAGTATAGGGACATTTTGGCCACGGTTGATATAAAGCTCTCCAGAAAAAACAAAATGGGTCACCAATGTTGACGACACACAGACAGACGGACGGATAGATTTTGATGAATATTGTGTCCTTGGCACTATTGACCAACGGGAAATGTACCATGGTCAATAGGGCAGCCATTCCCGAAACGGTTGGGTCCCATGACCCATTATTCTATAGTGTCAGGGAGGGCTGTGTGATGCCACAGGGGCAAAGGTCAGTCAAAGATTTGGATGAGGATATGCAAAAAATATCGGCATCCTTGATGTATGTATTTCCCCCAATAAATCTGGGGAATAGTGACAGATTTTGCTGAAACGAAATCATGAGCGTAAGTTGAAAACATTCCAAGATCTAAACAAGAGGCCCAAAGGGCCTGTATCTCTCACCTGGAATTATTAGACATTCGCCAAAAACACACTAAATTTTAAGTCACTTTCAGGAAAACTGAGTCATCCAAGATGGCCGTTGAAACTTGTATCATTTCAACAAATTGGCCAAATCCCAAGATGGCCACTGGCCAAATTGGCAGATCGGCTTTGTTTGAGCAAACTTGAATCTCTATGCTATAAGGATGCTTTCTGCCAAATATACTTGAAATTGGTAAGTGGTTCTCGATTTGACACACAAATTTCCCATTGCTTTAAGTATGGGAGGTTTTGGCGGGAAAAAAGATCCAAGATGGCCGCCAAACTGTTTATCCGACAGTTTCGAAAGTGCCAACTTTGAAATCAGCATATAAATCCAATTTCGGCTTCAAAGTCCATCAAATAAGAAAAACGTGCTACATTTTGATTGGTCCACGGTAGCCATGTTTTTTGACCATCGAGTTCCCTTGAACAAGCTTTAATGACCCTTAGTCTCTAATCATATCTCCCAAACTTTGACCTGATCCATTTAGCGGTTCTAAAGAAGTCACTTTCGCGAAAACAGGTCATACAAGATGGCTGCCAAACCATTTGTTCAATCAAGTTCATGGGTTTTGAATTGTTTCCCCGAGTTGAACGGATTACTGAAACTTTATATGGTGGATGGAGTAGGTCTAAAAAAGAAACTCATCGGAATCAACAATACTCCAAGGGTGGCTATCTTGAAAATTGGTTTCAGTACGATAACTCCATTACCAGATTAAGTCCTATTTTGGCCAATTTTTAGAAATGTCTACATATATTATCCGACTTATTCTGGTAATGGAGTTATCGTACTGAAACCAATTTTCAAGATAGCCACCCTTGGAGTATTGTTGATTCCGATGAGTTTCTTTTTTAGACCTACTCCATCCACCATATAAAGTTTCAGTAATCCGTTCAACGGTAACACAGCTTTCATCCCGAAACCTATTTTCAAGGTGTCCACTGGTATTTGGTGGTGATTTTGGATTTCAGATCATCTTAAATTTTGATAGGTTTCTTCCCCAGAGTTAGTCAAACCACCCTATAAACTTTCAAAGCGATCTCATAAATGGCAGTGAAGTTAACATCCGGAAACCAATTTTCAAGATGGCAGCCATCTTGGATTTTGGATCATCGTCAATTTCGATAGGGTTCTTCACCAGTCCTAGTCCCACCAACCTATGAAGTTTCAAAGTGATCTAACATACGGTAATAGAGTAAATCATTCGGAAATTAATTTTCAAGTTTGCCTCTAGTGTTTGGGACCATCTTGGGATTCGGATCATCGTCAATTTCGATAGGCTTTTTTCCTAGACCTAATGCAACCACACTATTATGAGGATTCAAAGCGATCTGATTAACAGTAACAGTTATCATCCGGAAAACTATTTTCAAGATGGCCGCCATGGTCTGGTGGCCATTTTGGATATTGGATCATCCTCAATTTCAATAGGCTTCTTCGCAGACCTACTCCAACCTGCCTATGAAGTTTCAAAGTGATCTGATAAATAGCAACAGAATTATCATACAAAAATCAGTTTTCAAGTTGGCCTCTAGTGTCTGGTGGCCATCTTGGATTCCGGCTTATAGACCATTTCGAAAGGTGTCTTCCAGAGACCTAGTCCAACCACCCTATGAAGTTTTAAAGGGATCCGACAAACGGTAACGGAGTTATCATCCTGAAACAACTCTGCCACCCGCCTGGACCATCATAGAATACCCCACAAAGTTTCTTGGCAGAGTATAAAAACGACTTAATGAACCAGAGTTATCTCCCTTGTTTAAGCGTTTGGCGACCGTATATTCATAGCTCTCATAGATTCATTGATAAATGACATAAGCTGCCACGAACGTATTTTCCCCATAGGTTTGAAAAAATAGCAAGGGCCACAACTCTGCTATGTGTGGGCGTAGCCACGTCATCTTCATCAAAATTCTGTATACTAGTTCTGAAACCTACACCCATAGGGTCCTTACTAGGTTGAGATACGCCAAATGATTAATGAGCAGTGTTTTGACAATTTCCGGCTATTTTCTCATTTTAAAATCAAAACATTTCACCTCTAAAATTAGCCAATCAAAATTCTGAATAGACGTTCTAAAGCCTACCACTATAGGATCTTGTTAGGCAAATTTAGTTGAAATCTGTCAAGAAGCTAAGGAGGAGATGCGTTTTGACACTTTAAAATCTTTTACAAAAGCCAAGATCTTCACCCCTAAAATTGAACAATCAAAGATTTGAATAGATGTTTTAGAGCCTACCTCTATAGGATCCTTCTAGTCAAATTGGATTAAAATCCGCTAAGTGGTTTAGGAGATACATTTTAAAGCAAAGGTTGACAGACGGATGATGGACGGTCGCCATAGCATAAGCCCAATTGGCCATTCGAGCTAACAATTGACTGATCAAAATTCTCTCCATTCTGGAGTAGCTCCCCCCCCAAAAGGATACATACAGCAAAATTTGGTTCAAATCAGTAAAATGTTAAGCAAGAGATGAGATTTGAAAATTGGACCGATGGACAGGTGACAGACATGGCATAAGCTACAGGCCAGGTGAGCTCAAAATATGTCCTACATCATAGATAAATATCCAGGAATTTAAGTTTATTACTCACACCACCAAAGGCCAGTTTTGTGGTTGGTGGCTAGAAAACATTTTGAGGTAAAAATGTCAAACATCAAGGTCACGGAATAACCAAATATGTAACAAGTTCAAATGTCAAGGTCAAGTGTAAGGGAGAGATGTTGTGGCATAAACTGCATTACTGTATGACCTTCAGATCTTTAATGATCAATAGACACAATTTGTCCAGAACGGGTTAGAATGTTGTAGTAACAAGCCCATTAGATAAGGGTAACAGTAACGATTGTGACATCATTGACATAAGGGATGACTAATATGATCATTGCCAAAACATTTAGCCTAACGGAAGCATTAAATCAGATGTCTAGGGATATATATCCTCCATTATGAATGCATGGTTTACATTTTATTTATCAGTCAGTGGAGTTTTCATGATCAATTTGATACAATATTCTACTCTTCAATACTCATGGATCCGAATTTGAAAGTAGACAAAGACACATTTTGAAAGTAAATATTCATTCATTTATTCTTGCTTTACTGGGTGAAATGTTTCATGAGTCAACCACTAACATGTGACCATTTAAAATATTGATGAGTACATATATGATTTTAACCAGTTATCATTACATATCTTTTGTCTGAAACAAGATCCCTGAACTGGTGGAGTTGAATCTAGATTGAAATAATCACGATTAGTAGCTGACTAACCTTGGTTGATCCAATCCCTGTTTGTTTGTTAAATTTTTAAGATCAGTCACATCCAATCAACTCTTCGATCAGATGAAGCTCATCTCAATCATCATCAAATTTCGCAGACGATTCAATTACTCCATACTCATAAGTGCTGTTATTTAATTCAAGTCAATTTTCAGTTTAAAGCCCGACGTCATCATTTAGAACTCACATCGGATTGAAACCAGTAAATGGTTTTCCTTGATGATGAAACAGCACGTATGATTTTATATGTCAGTTAAACAATGTAGCTCTTGTTTCAAATCCTAATGCTTTAGAACAGCAATACGATTTTATGTTGATAACAATAACAATTGATATAAATCTAATACAATAACTTAATATATAACCTGTATGCAATATCAATGATACGATATATTTGACAGAATCAATCAGTTTCTTGTAGCTTGAAATGAATGCGTTCAGGTGACGATGACGACCAGAATATGAATTATGACATCATATTGAATTTGACAATTAGATGTGGGTGCATCCAACCGAAATGCATAACACAAATAAAACTTTGCTAGAATTATAACACTGGACGCCAGAAACTAATGAGACAATTAATACTAAATTAAAGCATTTTATTGACAATTTTGCAACTAGTTTACTGTAGGCAGCAATGTTAGTCAAATATTTTGAAAATATGTAAAATAGTTCATGAGTTGCATGAAATTGATATTGAGACTTCGGGATTGAAAAGGTCAATAACAGGGCTCGATTTTAACACTGACCAGTTAACCCGATGATAGTAGAATTTCATATGGGTTAGTAAAAGTACACCGGCACTAACACGCCTGGGTTAGTAATTCTCTCAAAAGAGGAAATAGGAAAAAACACTGTTATTATGTACCCAACAAAAATTGACAAGAACAGATTTTTTGCTACCTTTAATGTTTTATTGAATGTTTTGAAATTAATTTGTCCGGAAAGCTGTTGCTGCCTTAAGCAGGAATGGCTTTCTGGACAAATTATTTTCAAAATATTCAACAGCTGTTCTGTATGATTGCCTTGGAAATGAGTTTTGTAGGGATCCATCAGTGAATGGATTAAAGAAGTGATCAGCTTTGAGCTTACAAACATTGGGTAAGTGACATTTGCTGCGGAATAGTAAAATCAATGCTGCACTAGCCCATCTGGGTTAGTAGAAAAAATCCTTAAAATATACCCCTGAATAACACATTACAATTAAAGTTACAGTAAAGATAGATTGACAATGCCATCATTATTCCCAGTCATAATGACCATATTGACCAAAATACAATATAAGTACAATATAATCCTATAACAGAAAAAATATGTAACTCATAATGAAATGAAATTATCCATATAAAATTACACTAGATTATTGAACAAAATGAATATTTAGGCATTAGAATATAAAATGCCTGCTGGTAATATTTAGTACAGATTATTATAGGATAGACACACATGTGTATATGTTGAGTAAAATATAGTAATATGCGTAGGAACATTATAATCAATATTTAAAATTATGAGAATATATAACTAATTAATAATAAAATTACATATAAATGTCCAATCAATCATATTCTATAGTCATACATAAAATAACAACTCGATTATAAAATGAACCAATGCATATATTTACTTTATCTATTGTCTTATAAACAATAAGCGCTTATAAAATTGAATGTTGTAGGCTTAAGCTTAAGTCAAAAAATTAAATAAACACATTTAAAATTTGTCTGTTTTGTGTTCATTTAACCATTTGGGAAAAGTGATATCATTACAATTTAAATCTTCATACTTTTATAACGGTTATATCAGAACTGGTATTGAATTGGCATACATTATTGGTGAAGCAGTGTTGTATGGCATACCATAACATTAAAAACTGTGACAATGCAATCATAGGTAGCTTTAGTTGGATTTTACAGGCCAAACAAACACTAATGGTCTCGAGGAAAATCTAAATATTTCCTTATAGAATACTATTTTTGAAAATTTCCCACTAGAATGATGGGTCAGTAACTGAGCCAGCCATTCCAGTGGTAAATTTTCAAAAATTGTCTTCGCTTGGCCTGCAAATGTCCATTTTATTTAATAAGAAAATATTTAGATTTTCTTGAAAATCTGGTCATTAAAGGGTTAAATGGTTAAGCGATATGGATTTCTGTCGACTCTTACATATATTTAATTTCTAAACGATTTTACAGGAAAGATGTTAAATATTTGGAAACTAATTCGACTGAAATATGTTTTAGCAACAGTTCAGTCAAATTAGTTTCAAAATATTCAATAGCATATTTCTTATATCAAAGAATCTGCGGAGATAAATATATTTACCAAGAGAATAAATCAAATCTAATCAAATCAAATCAAATATGATGGATTCTAATTTTGTATAAGACATACAACAGAATACGTGTAATTCAAGCATTGGAACACTGTATCATGTCCAGTAAAACATATAGGGGTTAAAATTGATGTTAGTAGAACTTGACCAGTACAGTTTGTGAGTGAGCAAAAATGGCTGCTGTTATCTGAAAACCAAGGAGAATATTTTCAAAAACTTACCACTGGAATAACTGGCTCGATAATCAAATTATTTTAAAATAGTCTTCTCATGGTCTGGAAATTTACATTTTCTGTGAGAAAATTGCAATTTTCTTGACCAAATCTGAGATTTAATTACAGCAGTTTTACAACCTATGTAAACGAATCGCCATTTCTAAATAAATAATCAGTAGGCATGTAAAATAGTGATATAGAGAATATTATTTCAGGCTACTGAATTTTCCTTAGACGGCTCCAGATTCCTGTCAAATACTTGTTCAAGATCATCCACAATCTTACAGCATAATATTTTACTGTTAATGACAGAATCAGGATTTGATCGATTAATTATTATTAAGTTAATGAATTTGAAGATTCTGCTGCACATGTTGGCAAACAATATAACAATTTACACTCAAATAATCAACAACAATATTACACATTCACTTTTCAAAATGGGTCAAATTAGATGCCAAAAAATACAAAATCTGTCCAGATTTGCTACATACTGGCCAGTGTTTTTTATCGTCGCTACAACACTTTTAACACACACATCTATGTTATAATCATATTTTTAATGATTCAGTAGATTACACGAAACCTTAATATCTGTAAAAAAAAAAAATACATGGTAATGAGCCAATAATATGGTAGTGAGATGGAATGACAGAACATCGGATTGTTGGTTAGTGGACATAGTTTCTTGCTGATTAAACTCCTCGCCTGCTACAGGAGATGCATCATACCTGTGCACAAAATTAAGATTGCTGAATGTTAGCAATCTTGCATTCAGATTGTCTATGTTTCCTGCTTGCAAAGCAGCCATGTGCATGTCACATTAATTATTATTTGTCTGGAATACCCTATGGGCCAGAAGCCCCACATGAGAGTATGAAGATGCTACACGATTTCTATCCAAGGGTTGGTACAAAGAACCTGTGCAAATGCATTCGCTGGTATTATGTTTATGCAGGATGTTGAGGGCAGTGCTCGCACCCAGGTTTTCTATGTGGGGAGAGATGATGTGGTGCCAGTGAACCTTACAACCCTTAAGTCCCTATCTGTGTATTCTGTTAGTATAGTGAATGTGCTAGGGGTATGTAATGGCAGGGTTTCACTGTTGAGTAAAACGCTAGCATTGATTGATGTCAATGGTGGATTGACTGTCCATCCCTGCACCCTAGTGTGTTGACTGCAGATGGTATGCGTGGTGCAAAAAGATAGAGTTCGGCACATGCTTTACAATTGTGGTGTGTGGGTATAAGTTGTTTTGTGGATGATTGTGTGTGCTTTGAATGTGAATGAACGTATTCTCCTGTATGTTATGAGGTGCCAGTGATCTTTTTAGCACTAAGTTACGACGCTTCTTGTGCAGTAGATGTATTCCTGCACACGTCTGTTATATTTTCTATGCCCTGCGTAATGCTTGTGCATGCAGACATGACTGGATGATTGACTATCTCATGTTGTTCATGAGACCTAAATATTCCATCAACACAGCATTGCAATATAAACACACTAAAAAACCCTGTCAAATTGTTCTAGCACCAACATGTCCATCCTTAAAAATACTATTAGCAAATAATAGCTCACAATAAAATGGTTTTCCTCTTCAGTAGAATTACATACATGTGCATGATTATTACAAGAGTTAGACACAGATTGGGATAATTCTTGCTAGAGCAGGTATAGCTTGGATGTGTGAAATTTCGAATTGATTAAAGGCGAACAGTTAGAAGACTATTCATTCAAGGCCAATTAAAACTGTACATTGCTGTGGTTGGCCCTGCAGAATATTTCGAAAGGAATTTGATTGAAACAGATGTAAGTTGCTTTAAAACTATTAAGCAATGTCTGTATTTGTCTCCTATTGTATGGGTTAAAATGGGTTCATGTTTTGCAGCTCTACAGCCCAGATACAATCATATATGATGTAGAAAATCTCCTGCTGAACGGTTTGAAACCAATTTGACTAAGGCAGCAACAGTTTCTAGTCAAATTACCTTCAAAATCCTTTTGCCCTAAAGGCTTAAGCACATTTCCAGGCACTTTAAAAGGCGCTTAATCCCAGTCAAGCCTTAAGCCCAAAGATCTTATAGTCACTATATTGATTGATTGATTGATGTTTTATAGCTTTGCTGGTGCTGTAACAAGAAATAAATTGTAACATGTCAGTTGTGGGCAGTAATCAAAGTATAACAATGGAAGTAACTGTGCCATGATTTGAATAATATTAATAATATCACACACTAACTCTTTAACCCTTTAACACTTGAATTTGTTCAAGAAAATTGAAATCTTCTCATAGAAAATGTTCATTTTCAGACCAAGTGAGACTACCTATGAAAATTTACCACTGGAATAACTGGCTCGGTTATCAAGCCAGTCATTCCAGTGGTAAATTTTCAAGAATAGTCTTCTCTAGGTCTGCAAATGGACATTTCTCAAGACCACTGCAGAAGCCGTTTTTAGCTGATATGATGGTGTTAAATGGTTAAGCTCGATACACACGATACAACAGGTTGTATACATCAGGTTGGCCTGTGTGTATCGGGTTCGTACAACTTTGTCATCCAACATTGTATGCGATCAATCTATTGTCCCAATTTAATACACATGATTTATGTAACCATCTCCATTTACGGTACATGGCAACAAAATGACTGCTCATAGCAAATGTACATGGATGATCATAGAACTAATGTTACTAATTCTGACTACTAATTCTGACATTTGAATATTTTATGCCGATTTTGGATTTTGGGCAATAACTCTGGACCTGCTGAATATTTTGAATACGGTTTGATTGAAAGTTGTTGGTAGCTTAGCCACCAACAACTTTCGTTCAAATTGTTTTCAAAATATCAAGCATATTCTGAGTTAAAACACATGGAAAATGGAGTCTGCAAAAATTGAGCAGGCAGACAGTTAAGAACATGCATGGCATCAATAATAATTACTATCAATTACACTTCTACAACAGCATGACAGTACAACATCAATGAGAATTACTATAGATAATATTGGTTTAAGTATGTGTAGACAATTCTGATAAAAACTTGAATTACTTGTGCAGTGATATCCTGCAGAATAACCTGTCAGTTTCATATTTAGCTCCCAATCATCAGAGAATGCAGTTGTAAAATTAGGGCTTTAAATTAACCAGGATAAGCCACTAGTCCGAGGGTTAATGACCAGTAAATTTGGTTATTCATAGTGATTATCTAATAAAGCCTATTTCTGACAGATTCACTGCTCTCCCATATAGTAAGCTCGGGAATTCTTGTACTAACTATGGGAATGTAAAACATTCAACAGCTTATTTGTATGGTTGCCATGAAATTGAGATACTCAGACTCTGGGGTTCAACATTACAGGTAAGCTATTGCATATTTTGAAAGAAATTTGACAGAAACATGTTGCTATCACAGCCTCCTGTCAAATAAGTTTCAAAATATTTAACAAAATATTTAACAACTTATCTGTAACATTGAACCCCAGAATTTTTATAATACATTGATTAAATTGAACCCAAATGGCATAATGCATGTGATGAGAGATCTACTCATATGTTTCAAATGACATCACAATTCAAAGATGCCCCTTGATTAGTGACGTTGTATTAAGTACAACACTGACTACAGTTGTCATTTATGTAATGAAAATAAAACTATCTCAATTTCAAGGCAACCATACAGGTAAGCTGTTTAATAGATTGAAAAAAATTCCACAAGAACATGTGAAAGGCTTAAGCCCTGACATAAGTTTAACATAATCAAGCAATATTTGCACTTTTACAATGTCCCACAATGAAGTATTATTGTATACAAGATTTATGTATAAATGATCAAAGTGTCCTCAAAGAAATCAAAGACTGCATATAGTATAAACATAAGCTTATTTTATATTAGAGATGGGTTTCCATCTATGGTGCTGTAGAGGTGCGACACACAGGTGTTCATCATCGGAAGATGATCGTCGTCCACTGCCTGGAGAGTACGAGGCATAGGCTGGAAAATTTCCTCACTAACTGACAGTTCTGATGATGATGGCCAAAGATATACCTGTCAATGAAATAAATAATAGATTTTTTTATCTCCAGAATTTTTATAATACATTGATTAAATTGAACCCAAATGGCATAATCGACGTATTGGACAAATGAAGCACTCAAGTTTCCATGTCGTGTATTTCTCTATTTGTATGAATTGTGTGATTCAGAATGAAGACATTTCTTTACTATACCATCTATAAGATATCTAAGGGACTTCTGAACAGGCCCACCATTGTCATTGTAGGACAAGAGTTCATCACTTCCATTGACCATTGAAGTAAACCCCCCATTATTGGATATGGCCTAATTAATGGATGTGAAGAGAGATCTACTCATATGTTTCAAATGACATCACAATTCAAAGATGCCCCTTGATTAGTGACTTTGTATTAAGTACAACACTGACTACAGTTGTCATTTATGTAATGAAAATAAAACTATTTTATGAAGTAAATAAAGGTGCATATTCACAACAGAATGCTATAAATAAAAATATTTAAATTGTATACATTTAGAAGGTTAAATTCTATATCTCAATGTAATGAAACGAAATAAATCTTAACAAGATGATTTCAATCAGTATAAATTAATATAATTTTTTAATTGTGAAGTTAATATAGCGGAACGCTCACATTTATTTCGTTTCATTACATGTAGGCACACAGTTTAAGCCTCTAAAAGTATATAATTTTAACAATTGTATTTTCAAGTGGGTCTTCGTATGAATATTCACCTTTAATACATTCCATTTCTGATTTATAGATCTGTTTTCTGCTAGTTAATAAATATGTTATCCACCACAATTGTTTAATCCATTGAACAATGAAGTCCCATGTAAGCAGCTGAATATTTTGAAATTAAGTCGACAAGAACTTGTTGCTACCATCCCAGTCAAATTAGTTTCAAAACATTCAACATAATGTATTAACCTGATAGCGACTTTTCCAATTCGGCTTATGTTTAAATGGTCAACCCAGAATCAGCCCTAAGATATCTGCTCTTTCACAGTATCTGTAGTGGTCTTGAGGAATGTCAATTTGCAGGCCAAGAGAAGGGTATATTTTAAAATTTACCAGTGGCATGCCATTGTCTCGATCACCAGTCATTCCAGTGCTTAGTTTTCAAAAAATAGTCTTCAAATGGTGAGTAAATGGGCACCGATATGGCTTTTCAAGAGGTAAATTAAAAGATTCACTTTCAATTTTCTTGAAAAATCTTGACCATTAAAGGGTTGAGATAAATAACATTTTAAGGCACTGTTGATAGAGGTGTTAAAGGAATCAGCCATATTAGATGAGTTTTCAGAAATACATTATCCACCTCACATATAAGCTGCTTATTTTTAAATCGCATGGGTTATTTCCATTGGTGCATGTGAGCAGTGAACCAGAAAATCTAAATATATTAAATCATTTTCAATAAGAAATATTATGTTGAATATTTTGAAACTATTTTGACTATTCTCGCTATATACCTGTTAATTTTGTCGAAGCTGCGTGTCGAGGTGCATGATCAAGATATGAAGATGATGAATTCTCCAAACATTTTTCTCACACGAGGTGACGATAGACGAAAAATAATAATAATAATAATAATAATAATAATAATAACTATAATGCACTTGAGGGAGATACTATCTCATGCCTTTTGTGCTCTGTCTTTCCAATGGACTTAGTGACTCCAGTGACCGAGACATTTGATCGGGTTGACATCAAATGCAAACAATCATCAAATGTTGTAATATGATGGCAAATTGAAATACCTTGGTCTTATCCAAAAGGCAGAGAAGTAATTACAACATTGTAAGCATTGTCTTGAGCTAATATAAATATATATATATATATATATAAGAGATAAAGTTTTTAAATGGTTAACTACATTGGCACTGTTTGAAATAAAGTGAATACAAGAATTCCGTATTTATTATTGCCAGTATGATGTTATAATTAATGATGATGACGATCTATGTGCAATAGAATAAGTTTAAATGCAGAAAGGCACTCGTTTTAAGTGAGAGTTGCCTCCCTTATTAAATTATACGGACCACGGTGAAAAAAACTGTTCAAGAAAATGTTTAGCATTAGAGAATATCGTGGAAAATGATGAGTTAGACTCAAGGCTCGTCGAAATGTCTCAGGTGGCTACCGAAGTGGAATGGAATGATGCATGGTAATGGCTGGTAGATTTCAAACCAGAACTCCTGGTAGACCCATCAACTACCTCACAGCAGCCACACCCGTGGGTACAGGGTAAGCCAGCGAGGAGCGCTGTGACATCCCTCCCGTACACTGAACATGTTGTGACAATGTTTCAGCAGGCAGAGGAATCTATTCAATTTAATGAAAAACTTATGAGGGCCCTCATAATTTAACAGGAGTGTGGTATTGCATCTGATTTATTTCAGAAATACTGTGTCATCCCAAAACCGTGAGCTCATGATCTCATGGCATTGGGCAAAGGTGCAGGATCTGGGTCCGGACTGACATGGGACCTTATTTGCTCGAATGATATACATTCCACAAATATCCTGCACTGCCAGATTTAGAGGAGAGTATGAGTGTGTCAATTTCGTCACTGTGTCATGTCTCCAAACTGGAATAATGGGTCGTAGCAGCTTCCGCATCTCACCAGCAATCACCAATTTCATTACACAGAGTCATTCAGGATGGCTTCAAGCAGAGTCCGACAGTCAGAAACAAAGCATCACCAGGAATTTCCGGGCAAGGTGACAGCTAGCCATTGCGTGTGTCATCCCGAAACTGTGCGCTCATGATCCCATGGCTTTGAGCGAAGATGCGTGGCCTGGATCAGGACTGACATGGGACCCATTTTCTCGAATGCTATACATTCATCAAATCCTGCACTGAATTGCATCAAGGCATATTGGTTTCTGCCACATCCGCTGACAGTTCACAAAACCTGCTAGATTGTGGCAATACTTTGAAGCTAATTTGAATCCAAGCCCAGGCAGCAAAAACTTCCAAGCAAATTAGTTTCAAAATATTAACCAGGACGATTGAGTATTTTGAAAGTAATTTGACTGGAATCTGGCAACAAGGCATCAACAGCGACATCTTCCAGTTAGTTAGTTTCAAAATATTCAATAGAGGCCTAACATTCTACTGAATTTGTCATTTCTGGCCATCACGTTAAAGAACTAACACACGTAAAGAACATTTTACCTGCAGTGTTGGACCAGGTGACTGTTGGTGACCAAATGTCCATTGCATAATCGGAAGTGGCTGGAATGTAATCTGTTCTTGTGTACCTTAATGAAAGAAAACATCGTAATATCAAGCATCGTGGTCAATATTGGTCGAACTTGAATTAGTATGGTAATGATGATATAATAGGTGTGGTATCATTTAGCAATAATTCTAATTAATTCAAATTGAAATATGGAAACTCAGGGTTCTAAGGGTTAAAGTAATGACGCTAACTCTGTTAATATCTTTATGGAGAGGGTTGTATAAAATAATTACCTTCCATCATGTGCCCATTGCATCTCTATGTGCATCACACTGAGAGTGCCACTGTGCAGGAGCTTCATCTTGATAGCTTTGACTGTCCCGTCTCTGGCTCCAGTAACCAGGGCAAAAACCGGAATATAGAAAGAATAATAATATTATTAAAATAATAATAATAATAATAATAATAATAATAATAATAATAATATTAACTATAATGCACTTGAGGGAGATACTGTCTCACGCCTTTTGTGCTCTCTCTCTTTCCAATGCACTTAGTGACTGCAGTGGCCGAGACATTTGATAGGTTGACATCAAATGCAAACAATCATCAAATGTTGTAATATGATGGCACATGCTAAATCTGGTGATTCTGCCTTCTTGCAGACTGTAATCCCACAAAATTGAAATACTTTGGTCTTATCCAAAAGGCAGAGAAGTGATTACAACATTGTAAGCATTGTCTTGAGCTAATATAAATATATATATATAAGAGATAAAGTTTTTAAATGGTTAACTACATTGGCATTGTTTGAAATAAAGTGAATACAAGAATTCCGTATTTATTCTTGCCAGTATGATGTTATAATTAATGATGATGACGATCTATGTGCAATAGAATAAGTTTAAATGCAAAAAGGCACTCGTTTTAAGTGAGAGTTGCCTCCCTTATTAAATTATACAGACCATGGTAAAAAGAACTGTTCAAGAAAATGTTTAGCATTAGAGAATATCGTGGAAAATGATGAGTTAGACTCAAGGCTCGTCGAAATGTCTCAGGTGGCTACCGAAGTGGAATGGAATGATGCATGGTAATGGCTGGTAGATTTCAAACCAGAACTCCTGGTAGACCCATCAACTACCTCACAGCAGCCACACCCGTGGGTACAGGGTAAGCCAGCGAGGAGCGCTGTGACATCCCTCCCGTACACTGAACATGTTGTGGCAATGTTTCAGCAGGCAGAGGAATCTATTCAATTTAATGAAAAACTTATGAGGGCCCTCATAATTTAACAGGAGTGTGGTATTGCATCTGATTTATTTCAGAAATACTGTGTCATCCCAAAACCGTGAGCTCATGATCTCATGGCATTGGGCAAAGGTGCAGGATCTGGGTCCGGACTGACATGGGACCTTATTTGCTCGAATGATATACATTCCACAAATATCCTGCACTGCCAGATTTAGAGGAGAGTATGAGTGTGTCAATTTCGTCACTGTGTCATGTCTCCAAACTGGAATAATGGGTCGTAGCAGCTTCCGCATCTCACCAGCAATCACCAATTTCATTCCACAGAGTCATTCAGGATGGCTTCAAGCGGAGTCCGGACAGTCAGAAACAAAGCATCACCAGGAATTTCCGGGCAAGGTGACAGCTAGCCATTGCGTGTGTCATCCCGAAACTGTGCGCTCATGATCCCATGGCTTTGAGCGAAGATGCGTGGCCTGGATCAGGACTGACATGGGACCCATTTTCTCGAATGCTATACATTCATCAAATCCTGCACTGAATTGCATCAAGGCAGATTGGTTTCTGCCACATCCGCTGACAGTTCACAAAACCTGCTAGATTGTGGCAATACTTTGAAGCTAATTTGAATCCAAGCCCAGGCAGCAAAAACTTCCAAGCAAATTAGTTTCAAAATATTAACCAGGACGATTGAGTATTTTGAAAGTAATTTGACTGGAATCTGGCAACAAGGCATCAACAGCGACATCTTCCAGTTAGTTAGTTTCAAAATATTCAATAGAGGCCTAACATTCTACTGAATTTGTCATTTCTGGCCATCACGTTAAAGAACTAACACACGTAAAGAACATTTTACCTGCAGTGTTGGACCAGGTGACTGTTGGTGACCAAATGTCCATTGCATAATCGGAAGTGGCTGGAATGTAATCTGTTCTTGTGTACCTTAATGAAAGAAAACATCGTAATATCAAGCATCGTGGTCAATATTGGTCGAACTTGAATTAGTATGGTAATGATGATATAATAGGTGTGGTATCATTTAGCAATAATTCTAATTAATTCAAATTGAAATATGGAAACTCAGGGTTCTAAGGGTTAAAGTAATGACGCTAACTCTGTTAATATCTTTATGGAGAGGGTTGTATAAAATAATTACCTTCCATCATGTGCCCATTGCATCTCTATGTGCATCACACTGAGAGTGCCACTGTGCAGGAGCTTCATCTTGATAGCTTTGACTGTCCCGTCTCTGGCTCCAGTAACCAGGGCAAAAACCGGAATATAGAAAGAATAATAATATTATTAAAATAATAATAATAATAATAATAATAATAATAATAATATTAACTATAATGCACTTGAGGGAGATACTGTCTCACGCCTTTTGTGCTCTCTCTCTTTCCAATGCACTTAGTGACTGCAGTGGCCGAGACATTTGATAGGTTGACATCAAATGCAAACAATCATCAAATGTTGTAATATGATGGCACATGCTAAATCTGGTGATTCTGCCTTCTTGCAGACTGTAATCCCACAAAATTGAAATACTTTGGTCTTATCCAAAAGGCAGAGAAGTGATTACAACATTGTAAGCATTGTCTTGAGCTAATATAAATATATATATATAAGAGATAAAGTTTTTAAATGGTTAACTACATTGGCATTGTTTGAAATAAAGTGAATACAAGAATTCCGTATTTATTCTTGCCAGTATGATGTTATAATTAATGATGATGACGATCTATGTGCAATAGAATAAGTTTAAATGCAAAAAGGCACTCGTTTTAAGTGAGAGTTGCCTCCCTTATTAAATTATACAGACCATGGTAAAAAGAACTGTTCAAGAAAATGTTTAGCATTAGAGAATATCGTGGAAAATGATGAGTTAGACTCAAGGCTCGTCGAAATGTCTCAGGTGGCTACCGAAGTGGAATGGAATGATGCATGGTAATGGCTGGTAGATTTCAAACCAGAACTCCTGGTAGACCCATCAACTACCTCACAGCAGCCACACCCGTGGGTACAGGGTAAGCCAGCGAGGAGCGCTGTGACATCCCTCCCGTACACTGAACATGTTGTGGCAATGTTTCAGCAGGCAGAGGAATCTATTCAATTTAATGAAAAACTTATGAGGGCCCTCATAATTTAACAGGAGTGTGGTATTGCATCTGATTTATTTCAGAAATACTGTGTCATCCCAAAACCGTGAGCTCATGATCTCATGGCATTGGGCAAAGGTGCAGGATCTGGGTCCGGACTGACATGGGACCTTATTTGCTCGAATGATATACATTCCACAAATATCCTGCACTGCCAGATTTAGAGGAGAGTATGAGTGTGTCAATTTCGTCACTGTGTCATGTCTCCAAACTGGAATAATGGGTCGTAGCAGCTTCCGCATCTCACCAGCAATCACCAATTTCATTCCACAGAGTCATTCAGGATGGCTTCAAGCGGAGTCCGGACAGTCAGAAACAAAGCATCACCAGGAATTTCCGGGCAAGGTGACAGCTAGCCATTGCGTGTGTCATCCCGAAACTGTGCGCTCATGATCCCATGGCTTTGAGCGAAGATGCGTGGCCTGGATCAGGACTGACATGGGACCCATTTTCTCGAATGCTATACATTCATCAAATCCTGCACTGAATTGCATCAAGGCAGATTGGTTTCTGCCACATCCGCTGACAGTTCACAAAACCTGCTAGATTGTGGCAATACTTTGAAGCTAATTTGAATCCAAGCCCAGGCAGCAAAAACTTCCAAGCAAATTAGTTTCAAAATATTAACCAGGACGATTGAGTATTTTGAAAGTAATTTGACTGGAATCTGGCAACAAGGCATCAACAGCGACATCTTCCAGTTAGTTAGTTTCAAAATATTCAATAGAGGCCTAACATTCTACTGAATTTGTCATTTCTGGCCATCACGTTAAAGAACTAACACACGTAAAGAACATTTTACCTGCAGTGTTGGACCAGGTGACTGTTGGTGACCAAATGTCCATTGCATAATCGGAAGTGGCTGGAATGTAATCTGTTCTTGTGTACCTTAATGAAAGAAAACATCGTAATATCAAGCATCGTGGTCAATATTGGTCGAACTTGAATTAGTATGGTAATGATGATATAATAGGTGTGGTATCATTTAGCAATAATTCTAATTAATTCAAATTGAAATATGGAAACTCAGGGTTCTAAGGGTTAAAGTAATGACGCTAACTCTGTTAATATCTTTATGGAGAGGGTTGTATAAAATAATTACCTTCCATCATGTGCCCATTGCATCTCTATGTGCATCACACTGAGAGTGCCACTGTGCAGGAGCTTCATCTTGATAGCTTTGACTGTCCCGTCTCTGGCTCCAGTAACCAGGGCAAAAACCGGAATATAGAAAGAATAATAATATTATTAAAATAATAATAATAATAATAATAATAATAATAATATTAACTATAATGCACTTGAGGGAGATACTGTCTCACGCCTTTTGTGCTCTCTCTCTTTCCAATGCACTTAGTGACTGCAGTGGCCGAGACATTTGATAGGTTGACATCAAATGCAAACAATCATCAAATGTTGTAATATGATGGCACATGCTAAATCTGGTGATTCTGCCTTCTTGCAGACTGTAATCCCACAAAATTGAAATACTTTGGTCTTATCCAAAAGGCAGAGAAGTGATTACAACATTGTAAGCATTGTCTTGAGCTAATATAAATATATATATATATATATATAAGAGATAAAGTTTTTAAATGGTTAACTACATTGGCATTGTTTGAAATAAAGTGAATACAAGAATTCCGTATTTATTCTTGCCAGTATGATGTTATAATTAATGATGATGACGATCTATGTGCAATAGAATAAGTTTAAATGCAAAAAGGCACTCGTTTTAAGTGAGAGTTGCCTCCCTTATTAAATTATACAGACCATGGTAAAAAGAACTGTTCAAGAAAATGTTTAGCATTAGAGAATATCGTGGAAAATGATGAGTTAGACTCAAGGCTCGTCGAAATGTCTCAGGTGGCTACCGAAGTGGAATGGAATGATGCATGGTAATGGCTGGTAGATTTCAAACCAGAACTCCTGGTAGACCCATCAACTACCTCACAGCAGCCACACCCGTGGGTACAGGGTAAGCCAGCGAGGAGCGCTGTGACATCCCTCCCGTACACTGAACATGTTGTGGCAATGTTTCAGCAGGCAGAGGAATCTATTCAATTTAATGAAAAACTTATGAGGGCCCTCATAATTTAACAGGAGTGTGGTATTGCATCTGATTTATTTCAGAAATACTGTGTCATCCCAAAACCGTGAGCTCATGATCTCATGGCATTGGGCAAAGGTGCAGGATCTGGGTCCGGACTGACATGGGACCTTATTTGCTCGAATGATATACATTCCACAAATATCCTGCACTGCCAGATTTAGAGGAGAGTATGAGTGTGTCAATTTCGTCACTGTGTCATGTCTCCAAACTGGAATAATGGGTCGTAGCAGCTTCCGCATCTCACCAGCAATCACCAATTTCATTCCACAGAGTCATTCAGGATGGCTTCAAGCGGAGTCCGGACAGTCAGAAACAAAGCATCACCAGGAATTTCCGGGCAAGGTGACAGCTAGCCATTGCGTGTGTCATCCCGAAACTGTGCGCTCATGATCCCATGGCTTTGAGCGAAGATGCGTGGCCTGGATCAGGACTGACATGGGACCCATTTTCTCGAATGCTATACATTCATCAAATCCTGCACTGAATTGCATCAAGGCAGATTGGTTTCTGCCACATCCGCTGACAGTTCACAAAACCTGCTAGATTGTGGCAATACTTTGAAGCTAATTTGAATCCAAGCCCAGGCAGCAAAAACTTCCAAGCAAATTAGTTTCAAAATATTAACCAGGACGATTGAGTATTTTGAAAGTAATTTGACTGGAATCTGGCAACAAGGCATCAACAGCGACATCTTCCAGTTAGTTAGTTTCAAAATATTCAATAGAGGCCTAACATTCTACTGAATTTGTCATTTCTGGCCATCACGTTAAAGAACTAACACACGTAAAGAACATTTTACCTGCAGTGTTGGACCAGGTGACTGTTGGTGACCAAATGTCCATTGCATAATCGGAAGTGGCTGGAATGTAATCTGTTCTTGTGTACCTTAATGAAAGAAAACATCGTAATATCAAGCATCGTGGTCAATATTGGTCGAACTTGAATTAGTATGGTAATGATGATATAATAGGTGTGGTATCATTTAGCAATAATTCTAATTAATTCAAATTGAAATATGGAAACTCAGGGTTCTAAGGGTTAAAGTAATGACGCTAACTCTGTTAATATCTTTATGGAGAGGGTTGTATAAAATAATTACCTTCCATCATGTGCCCATTGCATCTCTATGTGCATCACACTGAGAGTGCCACTGTGCAGGAGCTTCATCTTGATAGCTTTGACTGTCCCGTCTCTGGCTCCAGTAACCAGGGCAAAAACCGGAATATAGAAAGAATAATAATATTATTAAAATAATAATAATAATAATAATAATAATATTAACTATAATGCACTTGAGGGAGATACTGTCTCACGCCTTTTGTGCTCTCTCTCTTTCCAATGCACTTAGTGACTGCAGTGGCCGAGACATTTGATAGGTTGACATCAAATGCAAACAATCATCAAATGTTGTAATATGATGGCACATGCTAAATCTGGTGATTCTGCCTTCTTGCAGACTGTAATCCCACAAAATTGAAATACTTTGGTCTTATCCAAAAGGCAGAGAAGTGATTACAACATTGTAAGCATTGTCTTGAGCTAATATAAATATATATATATATAAGAGATAAAGTTTTTAAATGGTTAACTACATTGGCATTGTTTGAAATAAAGTGAATACAAGAATTCCGTATTTATTCTTGCCAGTATGATGTTATAATTAATGATGATGACGATCTATGTGCAATAGAATAAGTTTAAATGCAAAAAGGCACTCGTTTTAAGTGAGAGTTGCCTCCCTTATTAAATTATACAGACCATGGTAAAAAGAACTGTTCAAGAAAATGTTTAGCATTAGAGAATATCGTGGAAAATGATGAGTTAGACTCAAGGCTCGTCGAAATGTCTCAGGTGGCTACCGAAGTGGAATGGAATGATGCATGGTAATGGCTGGTAGATTTCAAACCAGAACTCCTGGTAGACCCATCAACTACCTCACAGCAGCCACACCCGTGGGTACAGGGTAAGCCAGCGAGGAGCGCTGTGACATCCCTCCCGTACACTGAACATGTTGTGGCAATGTTTCAGCAGGCAGAGGAATCTATTCAATTTAATGAAAAACTTATGAGGGCCCTCATA
Source organism: Chaetoderma sp. LZ-2023a (assembly GCA_034401795.1). Taxonomy (NCBI): domain Eukaryota; kingdom Metazoa; phylum Mollusca; class Caudofoveata; order Chaetodermatida; family Chaetodermatidae; genus Chaetoderma; species Chaetoderma sp. LZ-2023a. The sequence continues at coordinate 88,516,675 of CM067368.1, read as the reverse complement.
ATTTAACAGGAGTGTGGTATTGCATCTGATTTATTTCAGAAATACTGTGTCATCCCAAAACCGTGAGCTCATGATCTCATGGCATTGGGCAAAGGTGCAGGATCTGGGTCCGGACTGACATGGGACCTTATTTGCTCGAATGATATACATTCCACAAATATCCTGCACTGCCAGATTTAGAGGAGAGTATGAGTGTGTCAATTTCGTCACTGTGTCATGTCTCCAAACTGGAATAATGGGTCGTAGCAGCTTCCGCATCTCACCAGCAATCACCAATTTCATTCCACAGAGTCATTCAGGATGGCTTCAAGCGGAGTCCGGACAGTCAGAAACAAAGCATCACCAGGAATTTCCGGGCAAGGTGACAGCTAGCCATTGCGTGTGTCATCCCGAAACTGTGCGCTCATGATCCCATGGCTTTGAGCGAAGATGCGTGGCCTGGATCAGGACTGACATGGGACCCATTTTCTCGAATGCTATACATTCATCAAATCCTGCACTGAATTGCATCAAGGCAGATTGGTTTCTGCCACATCCGCTGACAGTTCACAAAACCTGCTAGATTGTGGCAATACTTTGAAGCTAATTTGAATCCAAGCCCAGGCAGCAAAAACTTCCAAGCAAATTAGTTTCAAAATATTAACCAGGACGATTGAGTATTTTGAAAGTAATTTGACTGGAATCTGGCAACAAGGCATCAACAGCGACATCTTCCAGTTAGTTAGTTTCAAAATATTCAATAGAGGCCTAACATTCTACTGAATTTGTCATTTCTGGCCATCACGTTAAAGAACTAACACACGTAAAGAACATTTTACCTGCAGTGTTGGACCAGGTGACTGTTGGTGACCAAATGTCCATTGCATAATCGGAAGTGGCTGGAATGTAATCTGTTCTTGTGTACCTTAATGAAAGAAAACATCGTAATATCAAGCATCGTGGTCAATATTGGTCGAACTTGAATTAGTATGGTAATGATGATATAATAGGTGTGGTATCATTTAGCAATAATTCTAATTAATTCAAATTGAAATATGGAAACTCAGGGTTCTAAGGGTTAAAGTAATGACGCTAACTCTGTTAATATCTTTATGGAGAGGGTTGTATAAAATAATTACCTTCCATCATGTGCCCATTGCATCTCTATGTGCATCACACTGAGAGTGCCACTGTGCAGGAGCTTCATCTTGATAGCTTTGACTGTCCCGTCTCTGGCTCCAGTAACCAGGGCAAAAACCGGAATATAGAAAGAATAATAATATTATTAAAATAATAATAATAATAATAATAATAATAATAATATTAACTATAATGCACTTGAGGGAGATACTGTCTCACGCCTTTTGTGCTCTCTCTCTTTCCAATGCACTTAGTGACTGCAGTGGCCGAGACATTTGATAGGTTGACATCAAATGCAAACAATCATCAAATGTTGTAATATGATGGCACATGCTAAATCTGGTGATTCTGCCTTCTTGCAGACTGTAATCCCACAAAATTGAAATACTTTGGTCTTATCCAAAAGGCAGAGAAGTGATTACAACATTGTAAGCATTGTCTTGAGCTAATATAAATATATATATATATATAAGAGATAAAGTTTTTAAATGGTTAACTACATTGGCATTGTTTGAAATAAAGTGAATACAAGAATTCCGTATTTATTCTTGCCAGTATGATGTTATAATTAATGATGATGACGATCTATGTGCAATAGAATAAGTTTAAATGCAAAAAGGCACTCGTTTTAAGTGAGAGTTGCCTCCCTTATTAAATTATACAGACCATGGTAAAAAGAACTGTTCAAGAAAATGTTTAGCATTAGAGAATATCGTGGAAAATGATGAGTTAGACTCAAGGCTCGTCGAAATGTCTCAGGTGGCTACCGAAGTGGAATGGAATGATGCATGGTAATGGCTGGTAGATTTCAAACCAGAACTCCTGGTAGACCCATCAACTACCTCACAGCAGCCACACCCGTGGGTACAGGGTAAGCCAGCGAGGAGCGCTGTGACATCCCTCCCGTACACTGAACATGTTGTGGCAATGTTTCAGCAGGCAGAGGAATCTATTCAATTTAATGAAAAACTTATGAGGGCCCTCATAATTTAACAGGAGTGTGGTATTGCATCTGATTTATTTCAGAAATACTGTGTCATCCCAAAACCGTGAGCTCATGATCTCATGGCATTGGGCAAAGGTGCAGGATCTGGGTCCGGACTGACATGGGACCTTATTTGCTCGAATGATATACATTCCACAAATATCCTGCACTGCCAGATTTAGAGGAGAGTATGAGTGTGTCAATTTCGTCACTGTGTCATGTCTCCAAACTGGAATAATGGGTCGTAGCAGCTTCCGCATCTCACCAGCAATCACCAATTTCATTCCACAGAGTCATTCAGGATGGCTTCAAGCGGAGTCCGGACAGTCAGAAACAAAGCATCACCAGGAATTTCCGGGCAAGGTGACAGCTAGCCATTGCGTGTGTCATCCCGAAACTGTGCGCTCATGATCCCATGGCTTTGAGCGAAGATGCGTGGCCTGGATCAGGACTGACATGGGACCCATTTTCTCGAATGCTATACATTCATCAAATCCTGCACTGAATTGCATCAAGGCAGATTGGTTTCTGCCACATCCGCTGACAGTTCACAAAACCTGCTAGATTGTGGCAATACTTTGAAGCTAATTTGAATCCAAGCCCAGGCAGCAAAAACTTCCAAGCAAATTAGTTTCAAAATATTAACCAGGACGATTGAGTATTTTGAAAGTAATTTGACTGGAATCTGGCAACAAGGCATCAACAGCGACATCTTCCAGTTAGTTAGTTTCAAAATATTCAATAGAGGCCTAACATTCTACTGAATTTGTCATTTCTGGCCATCACGTTAAAGAACTAACACACGTAAAGAACATTTTACCTGCAGTGTTGGACCAGGTGACTGTTGGTGACCAAATGTCCATTGCATAATCGGAAGTGGCTGGAATGTAATCTGTTCTTGTGTACCTTAATGAAAGAAAACATCGTAATATCAAGCATCGTGGTCAATATTGGTCGAACTTGAATTAGTATGGTAATGATGATATAATAGGTGTGGTATCATTTAGCAATAATTCTAATTAATTCAAATTGAAATATGGAAACTCAGGGTTCTAAGGGTTAAAGTAATGACGCTAACTCTGTTAATATCTTTATGGAGAGGGTTGTATAAAATAATTACCTTCCATCATGTGCCCATTGCATCTCTATGTGCATCACACTGAGAGTGCCACTGTGCAGGAGCTTCATCTTGATAGCTTTGACTGTCCCGTCTCTGGCTCCAGTAACCAGGGCAAAAACCGGAATATAGAAAGAATAATAATATTATTAAAATAATAATAATAATAATAATAATAATATTAACTATAATGCACTTGAGGGAGATACTGTCTCACGCCTTTTGTGCTCTCTCTCTTTCCAATGCACTTAGTGACTGCAGTGGCCGAGACATTTGATAGGTTGACATCAAATGCAAACAATCATCAAATGTTGTAATATGATGGCACATGCTAAATCTGGTGATTCTGCCTTCTTGCAGACTGTAATCCCACAAAATTGAAATACTTTGGTCTTATCCAAAAGGCAGAGAAGTGATTACAACATTGTAAGCATTGTCTTGAGCTAATATAAATATATATATATAAGAGATAAAGTTTTTAAATGGTTAACTACATTGGCATTGTTTGAAATAAAGTGAATACAAGAATTCCGTATTTATTCTTGCCAGTATGATGTTATAATTAATGATGATGACGATCTATGTGCAATAGAATAAGTTTAAATGCAAAAAGGCACTCGTTTTAAGTGAGAGTTGCCTCCCTTATTAAATTATACAGACCATGGTAAAAAGAACTGTTCAAGAAAATGTTTAGCATTAGAGAATATCGTGGAAAATGATGAGTTAGACTCAAGGCTCGTCGAAATGTCTCAGGTGGCTACCGAAGTGGAATGGAATGATGCATGGTAATGGCTGGTAGATTTCAAACCAGAACTCCTGGTAGACCCATCAACTACCTCACAGCAGCCACACCCGTGGGTACAGGGTAAGCCAGCGAGGAGCGCTGTGACATCCCTCCCGTACACTGAACATGTTGTGGCAATGTTTCAGCAGGCAGAGGAATCTATTCAATTTAATGAAAAACTTATGAGGGCCCTCATAATTTAACAGGAGTGTGGTATTGCATCTGATTTATTTCAGAAATACTGTGTCATCCCAAAACCGTGAGCTCATGATCTCATGGCATTGGGCAAAGGTGCAGGATCTGGGTCCGGACTGACATGGGACCTTATTTGCTCGAATGATATACATTCCACAAATATCCTGCACTGCCAGATTTAGAGGAGAGTATGAGTGTGTCAATTTCGTCACTGTGTCATGTCTCCAAACTGGAATAATGGGTCGTAGCAGCTTCCGCATCTCACCAGCAATCACCAATTTCATTCCACAGAGTCATTCAGGATGGCTTCAAGCGGAGTCCGGACAGTCAGAAACAAAGCATCACCAGGAATTTCCGGGCAAGGTGACAGCTAGCCATTGCGTGTGTCATCCCGAAACTGTGCGCTCATGATCCCATGGCTTTGAGCGAAGATGCGTGGCCTGGATCAGGACTGACATGGGACCCATTTTCTCGAATGCTATACATTCATCAAATCCTGCACTGAATTGCATCAAGGCAGATTGGTTTCTGCCACATCCGCTGACAGTTCACAAAACCTGCTAGATTGTGGCAATACTTTGAAGCTAATTTGAATCCAAGCCCAGGCAGCAAAAACTTCCAAGCAAATTAGTTTCAAAATATTAACCAGGACGATTGAGTATTTTGAAAGTAATTTGACTGGAATCTGGCAACAAGGCATCAACAGCGACATCTTCCAGTTAGTTAGTTTCAAAATATTCAATAGAGGCCTAACATTCTACTGAATTTGTCATTTCTGGCCATCACGTTAAAGAACTAACACACGTAAAGAACATTTTACCTGCAGTGTTGGACCAGGTGACTGTTGGTGACCAAATGTCCATTGCATAATCGGAAGTGGCTGGAATGTAATCTGTTCTTGTGTACCTTAATGAAAGAAAACATCGTAATATCAAGCATCGTGGTCAATATTGGTCGAACTTGAATTAGTATGGTAATGATGATATAATAGGTGTGGTATCATTTAGCAATAATTCTAATTAATTCAAATTGAAATATGGAAACTCAGGGTTCTAAGGGTTAAAGTAATGACGCTAACTCTGTTAATATCTTTATGGAGAGGGTTGTATAAAATAATTACCTTCCATCATGTGCCCATTGCATCTCTATGTGCATCACACTGAGAGTGCCACTGTGCAGGAGCTTCATCTTGATAGCTTTGACTGTCCCGTCTCTGGCTCCAGTAACCAGGGCAAAAACCGGAATATAGAAAGAATAATAATATTATTAAAATAATAATAATAATAATAATAATAATAATAATAATAATAATATTAACTATAATGCACTTGAGGGAGATACTGTCTCACGCCTTTTGTGCTCTCTCTCTCTTTCCAATGCACTTAGTGACTGCAGTGGCCGAGACATTTGATAGGTTGACATCAAATGCAAACAATCATCAAATGTTGTAATATGATGGCACATGCTAAATCTGGTGATTCTGCCTTCTTGCAGACTGTAATCCCACAAAATTGAAATACTTTGGTCTTATCCAAAAGGCAGAGAAGTGATTACAACATTGTAAGCATTGTCTTGAGCTAATATAAATATATATATAAGAGATAAAGTTTTTAAATGGTTAACTACATTGGCATTGTTTGAAATAAAGTGAATACAAGAATTCCGTATTTATTCTTGCCAGTATGATGTTATAATTAATGATGATGACGATCTATGTGCAATAGAATAAGTTTAAATGCAAAAAGGCACTCGTTTTAAGTGAGAGTTGCCTCCCTTATTAAATTATACAGACCATGGTAAAAAGAACTGTTCAAGAAAATGTTTAGCATTAGAGAATATCGTGGAAAATGATGAGTTAGACTCAAGGCTCGTCGAAATGTCTCAGGTGGCTACCGAAGTGGAATGGAATGATGCATGGTAATGGCTGGTAGATTTCAAACCAGAACTCCTGGTAGACCCATCAACTACCTCACAGCAGCCACACCCGTGGGTACAGGGTAAGCCAGCGAGGAGCGCTGTGACATCCCTCCCGTACACTGAACATGTTGTGGCAATGTTTCAGCAGGCAGAGGAATCTATTCAATTTAATGAAAAACTTATGAGGGCCCTCATAATTTAACAGGAGTGTGGTATTGCATCTGATTTATTTCAGAAATACTGTGTCATCCCAAAACCGTGAGCTCATGATCTCATGGCATTGGGCAAAGGTGCAGGATCTGGGTCCGGACTGACATGGGACCTTATTTGCTCGAATGATATACATTCCACAAATATCCTGCACTGCCAGATTTAGAGGAGAGTATGAGTGTGTCAATTTCGTCACTGTGTCATGTCTCCAAACTGGAATAATGGGTCGTAGCAGCTTCCGCATCTCACCAGCAATCACCAATTTCATTCCACAGAGTCATTCAGGATGGCTTCAAGCGGAGTCCGGACAGTCAGAAACAAAGCATCACCAGGAATTTCCGGGCAAGGTGACAGCTAGCCATTGCGTGTGTCATCCCGAAACTGTGCGCTCATGATCCCATTGCTTTGAGCGAAGATGCGTGGCCTGGATCAGGACTGACATGGGACCCATTTTCTCGAATGCTATACATTCATCAAATCCTGCACTGAATTGCATCAAGGCAGATTGGTTTCTGCCACATCCGCTGACAGTTCACAAAACCTGCTAGATTGTGGCAATACTTTGAAGCTAATTTGAATCCAAGCCCAGGCAGCAAAAACTTCCAAGCAAATTAGTTTCAAAATATTAACCAGGACGATTGAGTATTTTGAAAGTAATTTGACTGGAATCTGGCAACAAGGCATCAACAGCGACATCTTCCAGTTAGTTAGTTTCAAAATATTCAATAGAGGCCTAACATTCTACTGAATTTGTCATTTCTGGCCATCACGTTAAAGAACTAACACACGTAAAGAACATTTTACCTGCAGTGTTGGACCAGGTGACTGTTGGTGACCAAATGTCCATTGCATAATCGGAAGTGGCTGGAATGTAATCTGTTCTTGTGTACCTTAATGAAAGAAAACATCGTAATATCAAGCATCGTGGTCAATATTGGTCGAACTTGAATTAGTATGGTAATGATGATATAATAGGTGTGGTATCATTTAGCAATAATTCTAATTAATTCAAATTGAAATATGGAAACTCAGGGTTCTAAGGGTTAAAGTAATGACGCTAACTCTGTTAATATCTTTATGGAGAGGGTTGTATAAAATAATTACCTTCCATCATGTGCCCATTGCATCTCTATGTGCATCACACTGAGAGTGCCACTGTGCAGGAGCTTCATCTTGATAGCTTTGACTGTCCCGTCTCTGGCTCCAGTAACCAGGGCAAAAACCGGAATATAGAAAGAATAATAATATTATTAAAATAATAATAATAATAATAATAATAATAATAATAATAATAATATTAACTATAATGCACTTGAGGGAGATACTGTCTCACGCCTTTTGTGCTCTCTCTCTCTTTCCAATGCACTTAGTGACTGCAGTGGCCGAGACATTTGATAGGTTGACATCAAATGCAAACAATCATCAAATGTTGTAATATGATGGCACATGCTAAATCTGGTGATTCTGCCTTCTTGCAGACTGTAATCCCACAAAATTGAAATACTTTGGTCTTATCCAAAAGGCAGAGAAGTGATTACAACATTGTAAGCATTGTCTTGAGCTAATATAAATATATATATATAAGAGATAAAGTTTTTAAATGGTTAACTACATTGGCATTGTTTGAAATAAAGTGAATACAAGAATTCCGTATTTATTCTTGCCAGTATGATGTTATAATTAATGATGATGACGATCTATGTGCAATAGAATAAGTTTAAATGCAAAAAGGCACTCGTTTTAAGTGAGAGTTGCCTCCCTTATTAAATTATACAGACCATGGTAAAAAGAACTGTTCAAGAAAATGTTTAGCATTAGAGAATATCGTGGAAAATGATGAGTTAGACTCAAGGCTCGTCGAAATGTCTCAGGTGGCTACCGAAGTGGAATGGAATGATGCATGGTAATGGCTGGTAGATTTCAAACCAGAACTCCTGGTAGACCCATCAACTACCTCACAGCAGCCACACCCGTGGGTACAGGGTAAGCCAGCGAGGAGCGCTGTGACATCCCTCCCGTACACTGAACATGTTGTGACAATGTTTCAGCAGGCAGAGGAATCTATTGAATTTAATGAAAAACTTATGAGGGCCCTCATAATTTAACAGGAGTGTGGTATTGCATCTGATTTATTTCAGAAATACTGTGTCATCCCAAAACCGTGAGCTCATGATCTCATGGCATTGGGCAAAGGTGCAGGATCTGGCTCCGGACTGACATGGGACCTTATTTGCTCGAATGATATACATTCCACAAATATCCTGCACTGCCAGATTTAGAGGAGAGTATGAATGTGTCAATTTCGTCACTGTGTCATGTCTCCAAACTGGAATAATGGGTGGTAGCAGCTTCCGCATCTCACCAGCAATCACCAATTTCATTCCACAGAGTCATTCAGGATGGCTTCAAGCGGAGTCCGGACAGTCAGAAACAAAGCATCACCAGGAATTTCCGGGCAAGGTGACAGCTAGCCATTGCGTGTGTCATCCCGAAACTGTGCGCTCATGATCCCATGGCTTTGAGCGAAGATGCGTGGCCTGGATCAGGACTGACATGGGACCCATTTTCTCGAATGCTATACATTCATCAAATCCTGCACTGAATTGCATCAAGGCAGATTGGTTTCTGCCACATCCGCTCACAGTTCACAAAACCTGCTAGATTGTGGCAATACTTTGAAGCTAATTTGAATCCAAGCCCAGGCAGCAAAAACTTCCAACCAAATTAGTTTCAAAATACTAACCAGGACGATTGAGTATTTTGAAAGTAATTTGACTGGAATCTGGCAACAAGGCATCAACAGCGAAATCTTCCAGTTAGTTAGTTTCAAAATATTCAATAGAGGCCTAACATCCTACTGAATTTGTCATTTCTGGCCATCACGTTAAAGAACTAACACACGTAAAGAACATTTTACCTGCAGTGTTGGACCAGGTGACTGTTGGTGACCAAATGTCCATTGCATAATCGGAAGTGGCTGGAATGTAATCTGTTCTTGTGTACCTTAATGAAAGAAAACATCGTAATATCAAGCATCGTGGTCAATATTGGTCGAACTTGAATTAGTATGGTAATGATGATATAATAGGTGTGGTATCATTTAGCAATAATTCTAATTAATTCAAATTGAAATATGGAAACTCAGGGTTCTAAGGGTTAAAGTAATGACGCTAACTCTGTTAATATCTTTATGGAGAGGGTTGTATAAAATAATTACCTTCCATCATGTGCCCATTGCATCTCTATGTGCATCAAACTGAGAGTGCCACTGTGCAGGAGCTTCATCTTGATAGCTTTCACTGTCCCGTCTCTGGCTCCAGTAACCAGGGCAAAACCCGGTATATAGAAAGAATAATAATATTATTAAAATAATAATAATAATAATAATAATAATAATAATAATAATATTAACTATAATGCACTTGAGGGAGATACTGTCTCACGCCTTTTGTGCTCTCTCTCTCTTTCCAATGCACTTAGTGACTGCAGTGGCCGAGACATTTGATAGGTTGACATCAAATGCAAACAATCATCAAATGTTGTAATATGATGGCACATGCTAAATCTGGTGATTCTGCCTTCTTGCAGACTGTAATCCCACAAAATTGAAATACATTGGTCTTATCCAAAAGGCAGAGAAGTGATTACAACATTGTAAGCATTGTCTTGAGCTAATATAAATATATATATAAGAGATAAAGTTTTTAAATGGTTAACTACATTGGCATTGTTTGAAATAAAGTGAATACAAGAATTCCGTATTTATTCTTGCCAGTATGATGTTATAATTAATGATGATGACGATCTATGTGCAATAGAATAAGTTTAAATGCAAAAAGGCACTCGTTTTAAGTGAGAGTTGCCTCCCTTATTAAATTATACAGACCATGGTAAAAAGAACTGTTCAAGAAAATGTTTAGCATTAGAGAATATCGTGGAAAATGATGAGTTAGACTCAAGGCTCGTCGAAATGTCTCAGGTGGCTACCGAAGTGGAATGGAATGATGCATGGTAATGGCTGGTAGATTTCAAACCAGAACTCCTGGTAGACCCATCAACTACCTCACAGCAGCCACACCCGTGGGTACAGGGTAAGCCAGCGAGGAGCGCTGTGACATCCCTCCCGTACACTGAACATGTTGTGACAATGTTTCAGCAGGCAGAGGAATCTATTGAATTTAATGAAAAACTTATGAGGGCCCTCATAATTTAACAGGAGTGTGGTATTGCATCTGATTTATTTCAGAAATACTGTGTCATCCCAAAACCGTGAGCTCATGATCTCATGGCATTGGGCAAAGGTGCAGGATCTGGCTCCGGAATGACATGGGACCTTATTTGCTCGAATGATATACATTCCACAAATATCCTGCACTGCCAGATTTAGAGGAGAGTATGAATGTGTCAATTTCGTCACTGTGTCATGTCTCCAAACTGGAATAATGGGTGGTAGCAGCTTCCGCATCTCACCAGCAATCACCAATTTCATTCCACAGAGTCATTCAGGATGGCTTCAAGCGGAGTCCGGACAGTCAGAAACAAAGCATCACCAGGAATTTCCCGGCAAGGTGACAGCTAGCCATTGCGTGTGTCATCCCGAAACTGTGCGCTCATGATCCCATGGCTTTTAGCGAAGATGCGTGGCCTGGATCAGGACTGACATGGGACCCATTTTCTCGAATGCTATACATTCATCAAATCCTGCACTGAATTGCATCAAGGCAGATTGGTTTCTGCCACATCCGCTCACAGTTCACAAAATCTGCTAGATTGTGGCAATACTTTGAAGCTAATTTGAATCCAAGCCCAGGCAGCCAAAACTTCCAACCAAATTAGTTTCAAAATACTAACCAGGACGATTGAGTATTTTGAAAGTAATTTGACTGGAATCTGGCAACAAGGCATCAACAGCGAAATCTTCCAGTTAGTTAGTTTCAAAATATTCAATAGAGGCCTAACATCCTACTGAATTTGTCATTTCTGGCCATCACGTTAAAGAACTAACACACGTAAAGAACATTTTACCTGCAGTGTTGGACCAAGTGACTGTTGGTGACCAAATGTCCATTGCATAATCGGAAGTGGCTGGAATGTAATCTGTTCTTGTGTACCTTAATGAAAGAAAACATCGTAATATCAAGCATCGTGGTCAATATTGGTCGAACTTGAATTAGTATGGTAATGATGATATAATAGGTGTGGCATCATTTAGCAATAATTCTAATTAATTCAAATTGAAATATGGAAACTCATGGTTCTAAGGGTTAAAGTAATGACGCTAACTCTGTTAATATCTTTATGGAGAGGGTTGTATAAAATAATTACCTTCCATCATGTGCCCATTGCATCTCTATGTGCATCAAACTGAGAGTGCCACTGTGCAGGAGCTTCATCTTGATAGCTTTGACTGTCCCGTCTCTGGTTCCAGTAACCAGGGCAAAAACCGGAATATAGAAAGAATAATAATATTATTAAAATAATAATAATAATAATAATAATAATAATAATAATAATAATAATAATAATAATAATAATAATATTAACTATAATGCACTTGAGGGAGATACTGTCTCACGCCTTTTGTGCTCTCTCTCTCTAACTAAGCAGATTGACCAATGAAGCCAGTGGCCATCTTGGATTTTGGTTGATTCTTAGAAATTTCATTACAAATCTAAAACTCATTTATTTGGTCAAATGTTTCGGCAGCTATCATGAATGACCTAATTTTCCTGGAAATGACCTCCCGAATGGCGTAATGGATCAGGATGAAATTTGGAAGTATAATTAGGAACTAATGGTCATTCAAGATTGTCCAAGGAAGGTTAGCAAGTACTATAAAAAAAAGATCAGAATTCAGCATGTTGGCGGACATATTGAAATATATGATCGACTTTGAAGCCACAATTGGTTTTATTATTGGCGAACATTATAATTTTTGACAATATATCAATGGGCTCCATTAGGTTGTCTGTTTGTCGGACAAATGCATCTTCTATGTTCCAGGTAGGCGATGCTGGCACTGTGGGCATATTTTGCCTTTGTAATTTCAAAATAAAGGCTTCGGAGGAGGGGGGTAGTTATTATCCCCACGTTTTAAAAAAATGTCGGGATATTGTAATCGCCTCCGTCCTGTCCCTCCATCCGTCACGCTATCTTCTCGCAAACCGTTGGGTGGAATTAAACCAAATTTGTTATGTGGGTTACCCATGTGATTCGGCTTTGCAAGACAATATTTAGATTTGGCTCCGTACACCCCCCCCCCCACTCCCACCTCACACCCGGGGCAGGGCAGGTGTCAAAAGGTCAAATCACTTGTAACGCAAAAACCCTTGAAATGGTTACACGGAACTCAACCAAATCTGATATGTGACTTACCAATATGATTGCGGAGTGCATGAGGCCATTTACATTTGCCTCTGCCCACAGGGCTGGAGTCAAAAGGTGAATTTTTAACCTACGTAAATTCATTGTAATGCATCTCATCCGAAATTGTGCGACAGAATACAACCAAATTTGGTATGTGCATTACCCATATCAATCTGGAGTACAAGAGCCCATTTACATTTGGCTCCACCCCCAGGGGACGGGGTCAGAAGGTCAAATTTTTACCTGCAATAATTGATTGTAATGCATCTCCTCCGAAACCGTTGGACAGAATTCAACCAAATTTGGTATGTGAGTTACCCATATCAATGTGGAGTACATGGGCCCATTTGTATTTGGCCCCGTCCCAGGGGTGGGTGGGGTGTGGGTCAAAATGTCACAAAATTGATTGTAATGCAACTCTTCCAAAACCATTGAACGGAATTCAAACAGATTTAGTATGTGAGTTGTCCATATCAATGTGGAGCGGGTGAGCACATTTACATTTGGCCCCATCCCCCAAATGGTGGTAATGGGGTCAAAAGGTTATGAAATTGGTTGTAATGTAGGGCTTCACGTTATTTCGGTATGATACCGAATACCGGTATCATACCCATACCGGTTGTCATACCGGAATGATATTTTCAATACCGAAATATCGAAATATTATAAAAAATATTATTTGTAGAGTTTGCAATGATCATTTCGTCGTAAACAAAAACTGTCAAAATCCAACCCGGAAGTAATCACAACCGCCAAGTCTCGCGAATCTCGCGCAAATCTCGCGAGATTTGAAAGTCATAAGTACATTTTATCGGCACTGAAAAGTAAAAATGCCGAAATATCTACAAATTTATCATGCCTTATTGTTATATCCATACCTGTTCAGTTCATATTATATTAATCCTTCATTGTGTAACGATTTTCTATGCCAATAAAGGTCATTTAACTATAAAATTTCAAAGTTTTTTTGCAACGCAATTTCCGATAAATGTCCGCCATTGTTCTTACAAAGGGTGATGATGACGCGTTTGACGTCATTATGCTCAAGAATAAATTAAAATAAACACAGCTCAGCCTCGTTCTGATTATCATTACGGGAATACTCCATCCACATTCCATTCTGATGACGCTATTGACAGCATTACAAGGTCGACACCTATTGTTAACTTTCGCTTTGCGCGTGGTGATCATACAATAAATCCTTGTCAAAACTAGAATTGAGAAAGAATGCTCATTCAAACCTGTATGTGTCCAGCGTTTATTGACTAATTTAACTAAGACTATTGATTGCCCGCCCTGGCCGCCTAACCCTTCGATATACAGTGGCAGAATTTTGAATGCATAATATGTAGTATATGATCAAATGACTATTTTGAAAAAAATTTCCTTCAAATTTGTTGTGCTGTTCTTGATAACAAATATCACTAAAATTATTTTGGAAAAAGTGTTTCAACTTTACTGATTTTTTTAAATTTTTTTGTAAAGAAAACAAGAGTATAGGTCACACACTCTGATCACCGCGAAATCAATGGCCCTATTATTAGGCTATTAATCCATTCTATTCATACAAATTATTGATAACTTATTGATCGTCATGTGACCCAAGCTCAAGAAGACCTTTTTATAAATATAGCCGTCCTAGCCCATACTAGTATTAATGTTTTAAAATTAATTTCGGACGATTATATCTTTTCAACACTATGGAATTGATTCCTAAAGCCAAGGGAACGTCTCCCGTTTGGTTACATTTCGGATTTATAGCAGGCGATGACGGTAAAGCAACTGATGAAGAAAAGCCAGTGTGTAAATTGTGTAAAGAGTCTGTGTGCGCCAGAGGTGGTAACACCTCTAATTTACGATTTCATTTACGCAAGCATCATCCGCAAGCATTTTTGCAACTGACGTTCACGCCTGGTAAACGAAAGAGTGACGATTTAACCCTTGATGACGAGACAGAGACAACGCCGCGAAAGCAGCAGAAGATAAGTGAGTCATTCTGTAAAGGAACGATCTACGAGAAATCGCATCCACGACACAAATGCCTGACTGAAGCAGTGACGCGATACTTAGCCGGAGGTATGGTTCCTATATACACAGTAGACAACGATCACTTCATTAACATGCTCTCACAGTTTGACAGCCGGTACAAATTGCCTGGTCGTAATTACTTTGGCGATACTGCGATTCCGCAGGTCTATATTGAGGTGCGCAATAAGATCGTCGATGAACTGAAATGTGCAGACTACTTTGCTACTACCACGGATCTTTGGTCATCAGAAAATATGGTGCCGTATCTTGGCCTGACCGTCCATTTCATCGATAGGACGTGGACCCTACAGGCTCGTGTGTTAGAAACATTGTATTTTCCAAATGACCATACGGCAGATAACATCGGACAAACTTTGACAGAATGTTTTGCAAACTGGGGACTTAGCGCTGACAAGCATGTGTGCATGACGACGGATAACGGCAGCAACATAAAAAAGGCTCTACGAGATCTGGATTGGATTAACCTGTCATGCTTTGGCCACAATTTGCATCTAGCAGTAAATGGTGCAATGAACGATAAGCGTATATCGAGAACGTTAGGTGTATGCCGTACGATTGTGTCGACATTCTCTACCAGCTGGAAGAAGCGACGCGAGCTCAAGGAGGCGCAGGAAACCCTTGGATTGCCAAAGCATCAGCTGATTACAGTAAGTTTGTTATCTATATATTGTAGTTTACATATAGTAGGCCTACATGTACTCTTGCTGAATATTTGCAGTGATAGTTTAACTGAATCATTATAATAGTTTTCAGTAAAATAATTATTCAAATATTCAGCAGAATTCATCTATTATGTGTGTTTGGGATGAAAATGGTTGATCAGTCAAGCACAGTATGTGGTGTATTATTTCTATAGTAGGCCAGTAGTTGTTGCCTTAGTAACGCTTGACCGCTTAGCCGGCAAGATGACTATGATGAGGACATTGACCCATTTAATTCAGTTAGAATTAGATATGTCATCCTAAATTGTTCATTTGCAAGCCCTAAGATAAAATTATTTTTTGAAAATTTACCGCTGGAATGACTTGCTAAGTTACTATGATGAGGACATTGACCCATTTTATTCTGTTAGAATTAGATATGTTATCCTAAATTGTTCATTTGCAAGCCCTAAGATAAAATTATTTTTTGAAAATTTACCGCTGGAATGACTGGCTAAGTTACTATGATATGGACATTGACTAAATTGTTCATTTGCAAGCCCTAAGATGAATATGTCTTAATCTTATCTATTCACAGGATTGTGCCACTAGATGGGGAGCCAAGTTTGCCATGATGAAGAGGATAGTTGAGCAGGAGCCAGCCATTACCAGAGTATTAAATTTAGATCGGAAGACTAAACAACTAGCCCCTACTTGGCAGGATTCCCATGTTTTGGAAGCAGTGTGTAGTGCCCTAGAAAGTGTAGGAGACTTTACCGATATTTTGTCACAGGAGAAATATGTTAGTGTATCTTCATTGAAACCTCTGCTTAACGTCATCAATGTCAATGTTCTCAATCCGCCAACAGAGGATGATGTAATTGTTCATGACTTGACAACCGAGATGCGAGATTCGATAAAGAAATCTCTGTCAAAACGTTACAATGACGATAAAATTAATGAACTTCTATGTGTGGCAACCTTTCTTGATCCTAAGTTCAAGAATCAATATCTGACCGAGGAGGAGTACCACACTGTGAAGGAGAAAATTCGTATGGATGTATCACTACATGTCAAGCCTGTGTCTATCAGTAATGATGTCCATGTTAAACACACACCAGCTAAGAAAACCTTAGCAAGTTTGTTTGTCAAAACCAAGAAATCAAGTGACAATCAATGTAGCTCAGTAGACACTCTCCCAGTAGATAGTGAACTTGTATTGTATTTAGGTGCCCCTGAACCAGACCAAGACTCCAATCCACTAGACTGGTGGAAAATTCATGAAAAGAGCTATCCGACCTTAGCCAACTTTGCTAAGAAGTATCTTTGTGTGACTGCCACAAGCTGTCCCTCAGAATGACTCTTTAGCAAAGCAGGCCAGATTGTTAACCCCAAACGTGCTTGCTTAAAACCTGATACGGTCAACATGCTATCTTTTCTGGCAGGAAATATGTCAAACTTTGTAAAACAATAATGCAGTAGCAGTGAGAATTATCCATTTGCAGACCAAATGAAAACTATTTTGAACATTTTTTACTAGAATGACTGGCTAGATAACCGAGCCAGTCATTCAAGTGGGAAATTTTCAAAATAAGTTTTCACTTGATGTGCAAATGCATTATTTGCAATTAACTCTACACCTAAGAACCATAAGAGACCTATTGTTGTACTCGTGACCCCCGTGTTTTGTATTCTTAAGTGCTAAAATCACACATTTAGATTAGTAAATATAGTGCTCTCGAGTGAATAGGCCTAGCAAAAACTATTGAAAAGAGCTATCACTGGAATGACTGGCTTGATAGCCGAGTCAGTCATTCCAAGGATACATTTTCAAAAAAAGTTTATCATTTGATTATATTGTTGATTTGTTTTAAATATTTGGAATAAAATTTACATTTTGCCCTGTAGGTGGGGCTTAGAATACACCTTCCGTATCCTCTGCATGTCGTAAGAGGCGACTAAAGGAGGTAAGGGTGAGGTAACCCTGACAGAAACCTCGAGTGCTGAAGACGGAGGTTCCAGGCCGCACGGCGCACTCTAATAAACCATGGATCCACGCACTTAACGCTTATGATCATGTCGATAGTCACTTACAGGACTAGCGGTATGATCAGCGAACGAAAAGAAGAAGAAGAAGAAATTTACATTTAATATTTGTGGCTCGCTGTTATTTCTGCTGACTAATGGTAGCTGTCAATCATTCACCCGTTATCAAGTGCGCGTAAACATTCTGCGCACTTCCGGCGTGCACATATTTTACGTGAGCCAACATTTTATGAACTAATATCGCGACTTTGCTTCCAAAATACACAAGTAACGCGATTTATATTGTTATCTTTGTATATAGATGATAATATAAATAGTGCCGCTTGTTCATTTATGGAAACAAATTCGAACTGAGAATAGTATTTAATGTCCGAGCATGGTGTCATATGTATGTCGTTCAAACACTAATACGTTATTATACGACAACGATGATTTGGGGGTGGGGAAATGACAACAAAACACGTTTTATGTAGAATATACAAATGCTATGGCGCCCAAAGTACCCCCTACAACATCATTCAATGCGCATATGAGTAATACCGGTATGAAAGGTATACCGGTATTGAAATCGATACCATAACCGGTTTTCGTTTTTCCAATACCGTGAAGCCCTAGTTTCAACCCTTTAAAGGCCAAATTATCCAAAACCAGCATTTGTATTGATCTTGAGATGCCTGGCTTCATAATCAAGCCAGCCATTTCAGTTGTAAATTTTCAAAATTTCCTTCTTTTGATCTCCAAAGTGTAAATGTACATTTTGTGTCAAAAAATGGAAATTTTCTTAATGAAATTTGACCATTAATGGGGGAAATTGTCATGTTTGCCAAAAATTGCTTGTGTAGTGGTACGTCGTGAAAGATGTCCTTTTGCAAGCCAAAGGAAGACTACTCTTTGAAAAATTAAATGGCTGGCTTTGTTACTGGGGCAATAAAATAAAGTAAAGTAAAAAATTCTTCCCGTAACCTATAAATGGCCATTTACTATGCAAAAATTCAAATATCATTTACCAATCGTCAACATTACAGGAATAATGCTGAACAGATAGCCATAGAGCCAGGTCCTACAGCCCCTGGCCCACAGCATATGACCTCACCATGTTCACTCTGTAAATTTCAGATGTTTTTCCAGTTGAATATTAAAATGTACTGTCCTGATCAACTATCTGAGTATGACTGTATTTAGTATTATTTTATTTACTGACTATTATACATTCTCAAGGCTGCTGCCAGGAAAAGAAATTGTCTTAACCATCACCCTCCCTCTACCTCTCCACACAACATCTATAAAACATTTAGGGGTCTAATGCTCCCTACCTCACCCTCTGTTTCTGTCACTAACCCCACAATTTGTGAAAATAACACTCATACGTCTGGATGGAGGGTTTAATAATAAATTCACCAACGTGTCATGGTGGATTTAAGATTTTATTATGGGGTGTATCTAACCTAGCAGTCATGGTCTGGGTGGGGTTCCCAATGGCGGTGGTGGTAGGGAGGGGTGTCATGTCCCTTCCCCTATACTAATTGGAAAACGAAATGCTCTGAGAAGTAGTTTCCTGCATATTGATTAATTAATTCATAATCAAATTGAAATTAATCATTGTTTATGTACTGGGATGCGGGTGGGAATTAATGCAGCCCACCACCACCACCCTCACCAACCACGACCCTAAGGGTGGGGTTGGGTGGGGAGGGGGTGCAAAGCCAACCTAAATATGGAGGTTTACCTCACGCAGACAGACAGACACATACATACATGCCTAACACCCCCTCTCTCTCTCTCTCCACCTATACACACACGGATAATCATTATGACAGTAGGGCATATATATATATATATATATATATATATATATATATATATATATATATATATATATATATATATATATATATATATATATATATATATATATATACATACATCCATCTTGACCGCATTCGTAAACATCTATCGGGCAGCTGCTTGTATTGGTACTATAGCCTACCATTATCCACTGATGTACTGATGGTGTGGGGGCATTTCTGACATATCATTGCGGTAGTATTTAGCCTTCTAATGTGCATAGAATCAATAATATATTTCTAAAAATGCATAGTAAAATAGTATTCCATGTTAGAATTATCAATTCGGCCAACTTTACCAGTAGAGCTGACGTAAAATTGCAACTTTCATGGCTTTGAGTAGCATTAAACACGGCAGTGTAATGTTGTTTACTAACAAAACAGTGATCAGCTGGCCGTACGCTTGACGGCCAGTCATCTGCACACGCGTGAAAATGACGTCATAAGGGAATTCCGTAAAACCTATAGGCTAACAGGCTAATAAAATCCCCAAATAGGTTAATTTACTGGCTAATAATCCCAGAAAGGTAGTCAAGTCCCTGTATAAGTTTTCATATCAAGGTAGCTTTTCAGCATTCTGTCACTGTGCCACTGTCTTGTGTGTCATATATATACATATACATATCCTCTTCTGCTGGTTAGTCTAGTAAGCCTGTAACAGATTTTCACTTTCTTCTTGAACCTGGGTTTCATTTACCTGTTTAACTGATTGGGTGCGATCGGGAACTGAATTGTGTAGAGGTTCTCTCGGTAGTGCTTATCAATCCTTCCTTTAAAGGCGTTGAGTGTTGGAGCTGTCACTATGTGATCAGGTAGGCTATTCCAATGCTTGTTCACTCGTATGCTAAAGAACCTCTTTCTGGTATCACTGCAGAAGCGTTGTTTGGTGAGCTTGTAACTGTTGCCTCTTGTGCGATCACCTACGTCTGATGGCAGTAGATGCTCCCGATTGACGTCGTACATATTATGCGTGTATTTGAAAGCCTCGATAAGGTCTCCGCGAAGCCGCCTATATACTAGACTTGGTAGTTTGAGTGTTCTGAGTCGATCTTCATATGGTAAATCACTTAGCCCTGGGATCATCTTTGTCGCTCATCGCTGGACGTTTTCAAGTAACAGCACGTCTTTTTTGTACAGTGGAGACCATACCACGTTTCCATATTCTAGGTAGTAGGTGGGGTCGTATATATGTTAATCATTTAATGTATAAATGTTTTGTAATGTGTGTAAGGAGTCCATCACTCAATAGGCCATACCTTTGATGGACTGCGTGTTTAGATTATATTTACATGTATAGAAAAACCATGAAATAAAGCAACTTTGAACTTGAAATAAATAAAAGCAACTTTCAACTTGAACTTTACGAAAACTGGTTCTAGCATCTAGTTCAAGATAACAATTTATTACTTGCATGACATTTACCGGAAAGCTGATGTTTTCCATGAAGGCCGCCGTCACGAGATCAATGTTTTCTTCACATTTAAATAAATTGGACATCTGTGACCGGTCAACACTGTCTTCTTCTTCTTCTGTAAATTCCTCCTGTCGTAGGAGCACCGTGGCTGGTATACTCCACGTACTTACACGAACTTACACGAATCCTCTACTGACAGCAGGCATCAACAAGCCTCTAACGTCATGAATGGGCTGCATATATTTATGGTTCATTTTAATGTTATTAAGTTGTTATTAACAATTATACATTGGCTATGTTATAATGATTCTGGAGTATAAATATTACAGATGGGTTCACAGTCGTAGTTATAGCGCAATGGATGACTTTCCCATAGCTTGTCTAGTCTAGCTTTGAAAGAATTCACTGAGGGGCCGCTGATAACGGATTCGGGTAGTTTATTCCATTGATCAGTACAGCGCAACGGGAAAGAAAACTTTCGTATATTGAGTCTTGGTCTTATTTTCTTAATTTTTAGGCTGTGGCCTCGAGTTATGCTATTTGTGTCTTGTCGCTCAATAAGGTCTGCAGTAACTTGGTCATATTTATTGCTAAGAATTTTATATAACTCGATCATGTCGCCACGCAATCTTCTAAATGCTAATGTTGGTAACTTTAACTTTTGGAGGCGTACGTGATATGGTAGATTACGCATACCAGGAACAAGTTTGGTTGCCCGTCTTTGGAGATTTTCGATTGCATTTATGTGCTTTTTCAGATATGGAGCCCAAACCACATTAGCGTAATCAATATGTGGCCTAACAAGAGATTTGTAGAGATGTTTAAAGTTTTCTTTATCTAGATAGTCAAAGGTTCTCCTAATCAGTCCCATTATTTGGTTAGATTTGCTTATTTTTCCATTTATATGTTCATCGAAGCGTAGTTTATCGTCTATTATGACACCTATATCTTTTTCACTAGATGAATGGGCTAGAGTATGGTTATTAAATTCCATTGTATAAGTGTGTAGAGATGGGTTTTTTTGTTGATATTCGCATACTTTTGCATTTATCTGGGTGGAACCTCAATAATGAATTATAAGTCCATGAACACATAGAGTTAATATCATTTTGCAGGGTGTCGCAATCTTTGGGGTTAAAGATTGATCAAAAGAGTTTAGTGTCATCTGCAAATAAAATGATCTCAGACCCACTACTGATTACATCGGGAAGATCATTAATGTAAATTATAAACAGTAATGGCCCTAAAACTAAGCCCTGTGGTATACTGATGGTTACGTCTGTTGGTTTAGATATGATTCCATTTATAACTACTTGTTGCTGCCTTCCGGTTAGGAAGGGTTGGATCCAGTTTAACAAATTACCTTCTATGCCATATGCAGTTAGTTTTTTAATTAGACGTTTATGTGGAACCTTATCAAATGCAATGTTATATTGTATGGTATGAAAGTAAATTAGTTTGCATTGAACGATCTGTGACTTATTTATAAACATTCAACATTTGACAAATCGAAACAGACGACAGTGATGGGTATGGCTAAAAAGGGGAATTTCAACTAGTTCCAATCACCAGCATATACGTCTTATACTACATCTTTGTTCTTGGTTTAACTTTTTTGGGAAATTCCGTACATATTAACGATTGTTGCTTTGGGGTGGTGGGGTATGGGGGGGGGGGCTACATATATAGGCTATGCTTCTAGTGGACTCCCTGTATGCACAATATATACTGTAAATATCATTCAGCCAAATAAATGCAAATTCAATTCAATTCAAATTGTGGTTGTTGTTTTTTTAAACATATTTTATTGCATATATTACAATGGGATTGGGCACAAGTTGTTCGAAACTTAGAAAAGCCCACTCCCTAAATTGTGATTGTTAGGGAGGGAGTCAGGGGTGGTGGTCGTTGTGGTGGTGGTGGGGTGTGGGGTGTGGGGGTGCAGTGGGTGCAGGGGAGTGCAATGGGGGTGGGAGTGGTGGCTCTCCAGTCTCTCCTATCTTGAGATACATATCTTGAAATCTAGATGTTCTGAGATGGCTTCTGCATTTTTGTGGGTTACATGTAAATATGAAATTTCACGTTTAGATGCTCAAAAAGTTGGGGTGGGCTGGGGGCAAACTCATAGCTTTGCAACAGCCTCCAGCAAATACCCCACCCACCTTGATCCAAAAGTTGTGGAGTGGGGTTACAAGTTATAAACTGCCATCATGCTTTATGCTTCACGATTTAATGGGGAAAATAATTCTTGTCTTGTATTGTCTTGTTAAATCCTGTTTCTTGGATGCTTGTCCTTTAGCTGCACCTCGATCCTTATCGAGTAGTATCCTAAGATGTAGAATCATCTGTACTCTTCAGTAGAACTTCTGCTTAGTCATTATAGTAGTTCACGATTCACATTTATTCGCAGTAATGGAAAGTCTCTGATCTTTACTCATAGTAATATACGCAACGCAAACAAAAAGGTTTAATTTGATTAGGGTTCATGACAGCCTCTTCCCATCATTGGGTCATGCATGTGCTCTTGTTTTCCAGGATCATCTTGCTCCGTGCATGGTGCACTATGTAGCAGAGTTCCCTAGACACTCGGTGATAAGTCTACCATGATCTAGGATATCTTGCAGACAGGTTTCGTGTGTTGATAGGAGACCAGAATGCTTCAGGATGTTCAATACTTTGTCTATATGTTTTGATCTAACATGGTTGCGCAATGGGCATACAACAAGGAAGTGCATCATTGTTTCCTCCTCGCCTCTACAGTGAGGGCATGTAGTTGAACATATAATTCTTAAGATTCATAATTGTACCATTAGCCCGTAATTGTACTGATTGCCCAATCGGGCCCCGAACAGAGCCCACACGAAAGCCCACTCAAAGCCCTAGCCCACTTTGCCCTTACTCAGCCCAGTCAAAAGTTATAAACTTCGATCGTGGTTTAGACTTTGAAATTCAATGGGTAAAATAATTTTTCAAATGAAATAAAAGACCAGTTCTGGTCACACATCCTCCGACCAGGGCTTTTTAGTACAACCCTAATTTTTAAAATTCAAATGTTGTACATACAATCTTTCAGGAAATCAAGGGGGATTACTCTGGTCATTACAGACAGATCTTGGCCAAATGCAATCCCAGTCTCAATCCATCCAGGCTAACTGAAGTTTTCAAACGGAAACCAAATATTTAAAGATTTTTCAGGAAATCAAGGGGAATAACTCTGATAGTTCTGGACACATTTTTGCCGATATGCAATCCTCACTGAGGTCTTGTCATAAGGAGCTGATATTCCAAATTTGAAATGAATCCCAGCAGTTTAACTGAAGTTATTGAAAGGAAACAATTACATATTTTATGATTTTTCAAGTATTCAAGGGGAATAACTGTGATCGATCTGAACCCATTTCACCAATATGCAATCCCCACCGAGGTCTTGTCATAAGGAGGTGATATTCTAAATTTGAAATGAATCCATTAAAGCTAACTGAAGTTATCGAACGGAAGCGACATATTTTTCGATTTTTCATGAAATCAAGGGGGATAACTCTGATGGTTTGGACATATTTCGCCGGTATGAACTCCCCACCGAGGCCTTGTCATAAGGAGTTGACATTCCAAATTTGAAATGAATCCATTCGAGTGACGATGTTGGGGGACTGTTGAAACATAGGGAACATATATAATTCTTTGGATTCATAATTGTACCATTAGCCCAATCGGGCCCCGAACAAAGCCCACATGAAAGCCCGCTCAGACATTATTGAGATTTATCAAAAGTAATAAACATTCATCATGCTTTATGCTTTGAGATTTAATGGGGAAAATAATTGTACACATGGTATGAAATACAGGGAACATAATTCTTGATCAAATCGTAATTGTACTGATTGCCCAACCGGGCCCCGAACAGAGCCCACACGAAAACCCACTCAAAGTCCTAGCCCACTTTGCCCTTACTCAGCCCAGTCAAAAGTTATATAAACTTCGATCGTGCTTTAGACTTCGAAATTCAATGGGAAATATAATTTTTCAAATGAAATGAAACACAGGGAACATAATTCTTATGATTTAAAATTGTATCAATAGCCGGAACAGAGCCCACACGAAAACCCGCTCAAAGCCCTAGCCCACTCAGCCCTTTCTCAGCCCTGTCAAAATTTAAAAAGCTATGTCATGAAGTATTCTTTGCGATTTAATTGGGGGGAATGATTTTTCACATGAAATGTGACACAAGGAATATAATTATCACATTTTGTAATTTGACCAAAAACCCAATCAGGCCCCGAACAGAGCCCACACAAAAGCCCACTCAAAGCCCTAGCCCACTCAGCCCTAATCAGCCCAATCAAACCCCTAATGGGGCCCACTCGGGCATGCTGGCTGGGATAGGACATTGGTACAGGCTGCATATATATTCACAGTTCACATCATTATCATAACGATGACAGTCTTGTCAAGAATCATGTGTCATTGCTGAAGAGTATGATGTTTGTCACTATTATTTCAAATTGTCGGCAGAGAAATTAGAAATTGTCTCACACAGCAAGAACAGGTAGATGATCTTTTTGCTGAAAACATTTGTTCATGATTCATGGTCATCTTATCTCATTCGGGTTTTCATGCTAAAGATAAAAAACACCACACTATGTTTAAGGTAGTCGTTTAACACAAGAACATCATGATTATGTCCCCCACTAAATCAGACGGCCACTATAGACCAATTTCATACACCATATTTGAGCAATTTTGATAACATTATTGCATAATTATTTTACAGAATTCTTTTTTGTTGTCGTGATTTAAATACACTTGTACAACCAAATTTGTTCACTAGCCAACATATCTTAGCCATTTAAAACTGTTCCAATTGTTCCAACATTTTGATTATCAACTTTAGCCCTATATAAACTTTGCAAACCGACTGCCTATAGTTACCTATACTTCATTCTGGGTGCACATATCTGATCGGACCAGCCTAATACACTAGCCATCTCCGCCAAATTTACTAGTCATCTCCGCCCACAAGACTTTCCATGCCTGCCCACTACTGGTGCCATTACTGCAAACATTTTACCGGGAGGAAATGGGCGGGCGAACTTGGTGAAGGATGGAGATCACCACAAATCGATCCAACCCTATAAGATAATCCATGGATTTAGGACATCCCACATAGTAGATTCTTTGAATTGAAAAACAGCAACAGAACAAGAGGACATAATTTAAACCTGGTCAAACACTGATCCTGCCCGCAGATGTTGTTAATTTCAAGACAATCAACCAGTTAAAATATCAACTGGACAGACATTGGGATATAACAGACACTGACTGTCTGTACTAATAATGTCTAGAACATGTACAGCATGTTAGACCTATAAGAAAATCCATGGATTTGAGGACATCCCATATAGTAGATTCTTTGAATTGGAAAACACCAACACAATAAGGGGATGTAATTTAAAACTGGTCAAACACCGATCCTGTGTCACACTAAGGACAAACTGATTGGCAAATAGAGTAGTGAATGAATGGAAACCACAACTGCTGTTAATTACAAGACAAACAATCAGTTCAACAATCAACTGGACATACATTGGGATAGCACAGACACTGTCTACGCATACTAATACTGTCTAGAACATGCATAGCATAAATAGATAGATTAGTAATCAATGTTCCAAGGACTGGGTGTGAAAACCATGTCAGTGCAAAGATATAATAATATTAAAATATTAACACAGGGATAGTATGAGAGCCATTATGTATTTATGTATATACTCATTGCAGTAGTCTACCTACACATATTGTGTTTATCTTAAAATGTCATAATGAGATAACCAACAGATAATTAACCGCACAAGGGTATGTTATTGCTGGATCTTTGGGAGTGGGCGTGGAAACGTGTTTGTCCACATTGAGGCAGCCTGACCATATTGATTTGAGGTTGTGATTGCACAACTCATAAAATGAACACAATATTTGTAAATGCAGAGTTGTGCAGTCACAACCTCAAATCATTATGGTCAGGCTGCCTCAATGTGGACAAACACGGTTCCACGCCCACTCCCATCGGTATAATGTTATATTCTGGATAGCCAACAGATAACTAAATATATGTATATAAGTTGTTGCTGGATCAATGAGATTGGGTGTGGAACTACGCTGGTCTCCATTGTGATAGCTTGGTCCTATTAATTTGGAGATGTATTATAGTAGCAAACAAATGATTAAATCTAATGTAAATATCACTGCTGGATCAATTGGATTCGGTGTGGAACCACGCCAGTCCATATTGTGATAGCTTAAATGTAAGGATTGGGTGTGGTAACTGTGCCAATCTATTCTATATCACTTGTGTATATTTCATTATGTTATGTGATAACCACTAGATAAATTCATATATTAGCCTATTTTATAGAACTACACCTTATTGGCTACATATTGCCTTATATAGTAGTTATTGTAGATATCTACATGTAGGTGCAAAAAATAATAATGGCATTTGAGCTGATTTTAATCAATGTTCTTAAATGGGTTCTATACTTGTATTATATATATATATATATATATATATATATATATATATATATATATATATATATATATATATATATATATATATATATATATATATATATATATATATATATATATATATATATATATATATATATATATATATATATATATATATATATATATATATATATATATATATATATATATATATATATATATATATATATATACATTAATATGATCTATGAACACATGATTTTTGATTGAATAAGGGTTGGCTTAAAAAGGTTTAGTCTTAAAAGGAGGCTGTACAAGTATCAACGTATCAAATTTAAAAATGGCAGATACCCCATGCTTGCCACGAATAAATGTATATAAAAGTGTAAATATTTCAGTAACTAACATAGTTTGATGAAATATATAATTTCCTGTCGTATGTCAAAGTTTCCAAGACCTATTTCCTGCCGACTTTATCTGGTGGGCATTTTTTGAAATCTTAGTGGACAGAAATAACCCATTTTGGTAGGTCATCACAACAGACGACAGAAAGGCTTAATTGAGACTGACTATGACAAAAATAAATTCTGTATCGGAATCAGAATAAATACTGGGCAAAATTCAAAGTGAACATCAAGCCCAGGTACATATCTGGAAAAAAGTCCATTTATCGTCACGGTTAAAAAGAGTTTATATACATATTAAACATAATTAAACATATATACACTGAATTTAATTCTCTGAGAAAGAACAGCCATCTTTTTTGACTCTGAATAAAGTTAAGATAAAGACGACATGTTAACTATTGTAGCTCTGGCGCCACGTTGCTACGTCAATTCTTCCTCGGATTCTGGCTCATACTCTAGGTACTCACTGGCCTGACGATGCTGGTTAGCTTGCCTCGAGGACGGAGAAGGGAGACTGTGGGCAACTGTTTACCACAAAGACCAACCTCTAGAGTCGGTGGAATGTTCACGTTGCAGTGGTGCCGGGCAACCATTGCCACCAACAGTGAACTCTACTGTGTCATCTTGACTATTGGTGTAACCTGTGTGTCTCTGCATCATGAGTACCTTATTTTATATATATATATATATATATATATATATATATATATATATATATATATATATATATATATATATATATATATATATATATATATATATATATATATATATATATATATATATATATATATATATATATATATATATATATATATATATATATATATATATATATATATATATTGTACAGTACTATAGCTAAGACGCACGTGATCAGTATTTGTCCATTGAAACCACACTCACCTCGTACCTGTCTCGAGTAGGTAAAACCGCAGACAGACGCAATGGGCTTCTTCCCTTACCTTTGTCTGACCTGCAAGCAGGCTGCAGGCTAAGAGGTTAAATAGATAGAAGTAACCGACAACCTCTCTTCGAGTTCGCATGGCAGCGCCTCTTGTATTGTAACAATACGCAACTGTGCGCCTCTCGTCGAGTGACCGGAATTACGGGTGCATGCTCTGCAGTTCTATATTCTTATTTTTGCTTGTCTCATTTGTAGCTACCTTAGACATATCCGTTTGCATACAGTCTCTTGAATATAAGAGTTCGCATGTGCTGACATGAATATTTGTGTTGCACGTTCGTTTTACATGTTTGGCATATACGTTGATTGCGCTGCATGAATGTTTACCTAGTCGTACATAGTTAGCATCCAACCACCAACCACGTCCCCGAGTGAATAAAATGGCATTCTCGTCAGTCGGGCACCGAATGGATTTTGCGGTCATGGTTACCCCATGACGGATTCACCCTTTGAAACCTCCAGCCAGTTCTAAGTGCTCACGGAGTAGCGCTAATTGTGAGCCCGCTGCACCACAAGTCCATACAATCCACGACGTACACTCTTCCTTGTGATCATGGACGTTTGAAATTTTTTAACATGTCTATTAACAGTAGGCTAATACGTTAGGATAGCGATTGGCCGCTGAAGCATAAAGCATACCAACAGGCTAAACTCGTAAACCGTTAGTATAGACACAGAAAAGTATACAGTCAGCAAATTGTAGGTGTGTCCCAGACGATCCGCCACGAAACATCAACAGCGGCATCGACTGATATTGCTTTACCGCCCCGATTTCTGGCTTATACACAAACAAACGGTAGGAAACCTTTACGTTTTAGGACCTTCTGTCGAAATTCCAGGCAATGCATCTAAAACAACAGACCGTCTTCCCACCTCTTTAATTTAACCGTTTTGGAACCACAAGGAGACAACGGCTGCTCCCAAATTAAGCATGTCTCAAGTTGGGACCCTTGCTGCAACCTTTGAACGAGGAAGGCTATTGGGAGAGGAACCCTTCCCGTCTCTTCTTTGTTTTCTCTCTTCTCATTTAACGCATGTTGGTGCAGCTCTAAAGATAGATAGATATAAGCCAGCCAATATGTTAACTTTGACCCGCCTTAGATAACCCCATCCCAAATCCACCCCCACCCCGAGGTCTCTCTCTCTCTCTCTCTCTCTCTCTCTCTCTCTCTCTCTCTCTCTCTCTCTCTTTCTCATTCAGATAGATGATATATTTATATGGCATCTCCAGTTTTTGAGGGAGAGTGCCACTTAAAGATGAGTACGGGGTATGCATACACGCAAAGTAGAGCCAAGCCTATAAGAGTGCATAAATAAGCCATAACCCGGAGCAATATCGCACGCACCTCACGTCTCATATTTCTATGCTTAGAAGTTACTCCTCTTCGTTCTCAGCGTCCTCTTTTTACGAGCATTGCTCTTTATATATAAACGTATTGTCTCCGTTTGACACATATATTTTTATGCCCTTGTAAAATTGACTGATTCGCCATACCGCTTATGCATTTTGATCATTCAAACCTCGCTGAAGGAGCGGACTGCCTAGCGCCACCTCGACTCATCGTCTGGAAATCCGCCAAGAAAGATTGTCACTCATTGATCCAAACAAGGCGCCCGCTAACCATCATGGCAGCTCGTCCATAAGCTTTTCATAAAATCTGAGATTTTCACTTAAAAATAGACAAATCAAAATTGTGAATGGAAGTTCTAGATCCTACCACCATAAACGTCTTCTTCTTCTTCTTCTTCTTCTTCTTCTTCTTCTTCTTCCTTGTGGTCGTCATTGTCGGCGGTTACTCACTCTATGTTTTCCCCACACCACGGCATTTATTCGCTGCTACATTGCCAAAAACAGCAATAATATAGGCTATTTATCACGCCTTCAGGAACAGCACATCATGATTAGAAACAGACCAAATTACCGCACCTAGCAGAGTCACCCGGACACAGTCATGACATGAGAGAGAAAATAATACACAACAACAACAAAAAACAAGAACAACAACAACAACAACAACAACAACAACATCAACATCAGTAGCAGTAATGACACTGACAACGACAGCAACAACAACAACGACAATAACAACGACAACACCACCATCAACAACACCAACAACAACGACAACGGTAGTAACAGCAGCATGATGATGGTGATGGTGATGATGTTGATGATGATATCACTGGTATCGCTGCTGCTGCTGTAATTGCCGCTGCCACTACTGCTCCTGTTATTAATGCTGCTGCTGCGGCTGCTGCAGCTGCTGCTAATGCTGCTACTACTGCTACTTCTACTACTACTGCTACTGCTGCTGCTACTGCTGCTGCTACTACTACTAAAACTACTAGTACCACTACTACTACTACTACTACTACTACTACTACTACTACTACTACTACTACTACTACTACTACTACTACTACTACTACTACTACTACTTATACTACTACTACTACTACTACTACTACTACTACTACTACTACTACTACTACTACTACTACTACTACTACTACTACTTATACTACTACTACTACTACTACTACTACTACTACTACTACTACTACTACTACTACTACTACTACTACTACTACTACTACTTATACTACTACTACTACTGCTACTGCTACTACTACAACTACTACTACTACTACTAGTACTACTACTACTACTACTACTACTACTACTACTACTACTACTACTACTACTACTACTGCTGCTGCTGCTGCTGCTGCTGCTGCTGCTGCTGCTGCTGCTACTACTTTTTTTCTTTTCTTTTGTGAAAATCCGACGCTGACGCAGTCGGACACACTTCACGGATGAACTCCTTTAAAAAAGGATTGCAAACCCCCATGAAAAATAGGGTCAAATAGCAGGCTTTATTAATAGTATATGAATAACAATACAAACTTAACATATCAAAACAGTGTAAGCTAAAATACTCTATTAACATATACCACACCCATGGCATAACTACATAGAGAAAAACTTAATAAAGAGCTGATAACATAATATAATTCAACAAGGCCATTACTATTTGCACACCGTGTAGTAGTAGGCCCAAATGGCGAGCATAGATACCCAACACGTGGTGAAGCGACTCATCAATAATTAGCAGTAAGTTACTGCTACTCATTGACGCCATTGAGCTGATTCATGACCGGCGGGCTAAGTAGATCATATGTAGTTTAATGTAGCACACCATATAGTATTGGGCCCAAATGGCGAGTGCAGCTCGCCAACAAGTGTCGAGGAGACTCGTCAATAAGTAATAAAAGGTCACTCATTGAGGCCAGTTAGCCGATTATTAAATACCGGGCGGGCGTAGTAGACTTTATGTCATATAATGCACACAGCACAGGTATACAAACTATGACTACATAGATGGCGCTTTGGGTTCACATTATAAATTTACTTCATTGTAAGTTTTTGCAAATTACCCTGGAACAAATACACCTACAGTAAACATTTACAACAGGATGGTAATTGTATATATGTAAGATGTCATACTCTGTTATCCTAATGAACTCGAAAGTCGGATCACCTCCAGAATATTGACGCGATGCTCATTTGATATTTAAATATACTGATTCCCAAGGTTAGGTTATTCGTCAAGATTATCATCTCCTAAGACATTAAAATTTTAAAATAAAGTCAATTACATTAAATAAAATACCATCTATCAATATACAACAAGCAGCGAGTGTGCTAGCTTATACAAGTTCTGCTGCTATTTTTAGATATCCGTGTTCAATTGATACTAGGTCAGTTTTGCACCATACATCTTTAAATCTACTTTCTTTTCCATGTTCCGCTAGCCTATAAAATTCGCAATGAATGCAGTTTATCAACAATGATCGAAATATAGCTCTTTGGTGGTTGTTTCCTGTTTTATCTCTGGCCTCTGAACACTGATGCTTCCAAATGGCCCACACTCCTACAGATAACAGGGTTACTAACAATTCTTTCTCCTTGCTATTAATGATTCGTCAGATAGTTGAGCAATCTTTGAACATAATTGTTTCAGCCATTAATTTCACATAGTTGATTCCAAATTTAGCAAGGAGCATATTGATATATACCCAAAAGCATGTAGCTATTCAACACTGTGTACACAGATGGTCTATTGTTTCCTCCTCCGTATTACATAAAAAGTACAGGTCTGTAATTGGTATTTTACACATATACGTCAGATGGCCGACCCATAGCCTTCGATGGAGTAATTGCCATGCCAGGTCCCGTGCATTTGCTGGTAGACAAGGCAGATGTATTGTTTTCCACGCATTTTCCCAGTTCTTTGGCGTGCATCGTAAATTGTTCCAATGCCTAACTGCAATAGGAGTCTGTCTCCCACTTTGCATTAGCATTCCATACCAGTCTCTAGATGGCATGTTGTATTTTATATGCTCTGACTTAAATATAAATGTTGGTTACAACATATCTCTGTTGCCACGTGCTTTCGGTAGTTTGAACTATTCACCAGGTATTGCATGCTTTATTCTAAGAAATAAGTATTGGGCATCAATATGCCTCATTGATGTTGCTTTTGCTACATCCTGCATCCCAATCCATTTGCGAGATTTTGGATTTACTAAGTCGCGTAAATATTGAATGCCATTTCTGGCCATAGAAGGCAAATATAATACAGTATCATTATCACGAATCAACTCGTTGCCCCAAAGACGTTGCTCTTAGGCAACTTCCCAACAACTGGGTTGTTGCATTGATTGTGTAAATATTTTTAAAGCTTTGAGCTGTTCATTATATACGTTTGGTATCTTCTGATGGTTAGGTGGCAGTTTATTGCACATAAATAAACATTCTACTGGAAATGGATCTACATACCTTTGTAGAATTGTCCTTGCAACATTTGACCAAGATGAGTTTGAAGTGAGTAACTTATTCAAGAATTTCAGTTTTAAAGAAGCACATTTTGCTAAAACATTAACCAAATCCAGGCCTCCATCGTGCTTTTCATTGGTGAGGATTGACTGCGATACTAAATGGGCTTTGTCCTCCCATAAGAAGGACAAAAGTAACGTGTTGATCTTTGACTCTACTGATTTGGGCATATAAACTACAGAAGCGGTATATCACAGTCCAGATAAAACTAAATTATTAAGGACACATGTCCTGCCAAATACAGTTAGGCGACGTCGTTTCCAATTTCCTAATGTACACTTTAGCTTGGATAGCCTTTCTTCCTAGTTTATTATTACGTCTTGTTCTCTACTAAGGTAAATACCCAATATCTTTATGACCTCGTCTGACCAGTTAATATCCATAACATTGTCAGTTCTGTCCTTCCAAGCGCCCAAAAATAATCCCTTAGATTTGTCTCTATTGACCTTAAGCCCTGATGCCTTTTGAAAATCTGATAATACTCCATTTAAAATTCTAAAATCTGAATTTTTACCTGCAAACACAGTCGTATCATTTGCATATTGAGACACCTTTAGTGGCCTTTCTACGCCACGTATACATATTCCCTGAAAATCATTATGTTGCCTCAATGTGGCCCCCAACGATTCCATAGCTATTACGAATAGAAGCGGAGACAATGAGCAACCCTGTCTGATACCTCGTTCCAAAACTACAGGTTCAGATAGATGATTATTTACTAAATAGCAACTTGTTATTTCAGTATATAAAATATTGACCCATTTAATAAATCCGGAACCAAAGCCAACATGGTCTAAAGACTTAAACAAGAAATCCTATTCAAGTCTGTCAAACGCCTTCTCGTTATCAAGTGCTATTATTGCTGCTGGGATGCAATCCTGTTCAACTAATTGAATAAGGTCTCGTATAAGCAATGCCTTGTTTAATATTGTTCTTCCTGGTACAGAGCACATTTGATCAATATCAAATGCTTCACCTAGGACTGCGCCAACCTTTAAAGTTAGTGCTCGAGTAATACTCTTATAGTCTACACAGAGTAAAGAGATTGGTCTATAATTCTGTATTTTATTTCTGTCACCCCTTTTGTATATAAGCCGAACATATGCTTGGGCCATCGATGGAGGGCGATGCCCTTGCTTAAAAATGCTAGCCGCTACTTCTTCTAATACTGGACCAAATATGTGCCAGAATGCTTGATAAAATTCAACTGGAAGTCCGTCGCAGCCAGGATACTTTTCTAACTTCATACCTTTGAGGGATTTTGTCAAATCATCAATTGTTAGTGATTGGTCACAATTTTCGCGACATGAATCTGGAAGTCTTTGCGTTATATTAGCTAAAATATCTCTAGTTGCAACTTCATCACTTCCATCAGATTTATACAATGATTTGTAAAATTTGGATACTGTTTCCATCATCTCTGCATTTGAGGACATTGCTACACCATCATTAGTCTTCAGTGAGCGCATTAATTTCTCTAAACCTCTTGCCTTTTCCAAGTTACAAAAGTAACGTATAGGCTTTCTCCCTCGGTGTGCATTTGTGCTCTTGACCTTATTTTGGCGCCATCAAACTGATATTGCTCTATTTCATTTAGTCTACCTTTTAATTTAACTAATAGTTCGTAATAATTATATTCTCCATCATTAATTTTCTTATTAATTTTACACACCGACCTCTGAAGCGCCTTTTTACGCTTTCACATTTCTCGTGCTTTCCTGATGGAATACTGCCTTGAAATATGTTTCAGGTCGGATTTAGCATCCTCCCACAAGTCTGTGTTATACATACAAACTTCTCTTTTCATCCCAATGCCTCCAACAACCTTCTACACATTTGCGATAGCAACTAATCTCGTAACAACACTACGTTGAGTTTCACAAATCTATCTCCTCGTTTGATCCAGTCAGCATTGTCTAATATGATGGAAAACATATTGTGATCAGAGAAAGTTACTGGTTTTATGTTAGTTTTATACATGCAACCTTTCAATGAGCTTTCTACATAGATCCTGTCCAATCTGGATGCTTTCTTTCCATCGGTTGAAAACCAAGTAAAGTCCCTGCCATTTGGATTTTCAATCCGATATGTGTCTAACAAGCTTTTATATTCACAGATGTGTTTCAAAATATTATGAGATCTGTCATAAAAATTAGACCTAGAGTTTCTGTCTTTAGCTTCATCTAATGTGCAAGTAAAGTCACCGCCCATAATTAGGTCTTCAGGCATTCTGTCTTGAATTATTGTGGAAACATCATTTAGAAAATCACGACGCAATTGATGACAGGTAGGTGCTTAAAGGCACATCAAATTTAAACTTGTGCTAGTATATCAATTGATACACAAATCCATCTACCATTTATATCTGATGACGAGGATATAACGTCAACATAGTTGAGACAGCAGGGCAGGATAAGAATGGCCACTCCCGCACTATTGTCTTGTGACAAAGAATAAATAATCTGCCCTTTTGAAATATTTTTGAGAGATTCATACACTTCATGTTTTTGAATTTTGGTCTCCTGCAGAAAAGCAATATCAACCCTCTCATTTGCTAATTATTCAATCAAGTGATGCTGCTTCACTTCGGTGTTTAATCCTCTGAAATTTATGGTGCAGATAATCATAATTAGTAAAACCGTTTACAACCGCCATCATTAGATTAACTAGATTAACTAGATTTGGGTTTTTTAGCTCGTTTATTAGACCATTTACCTAATTTTTCTGCGAATTCAATATTTCCTAGTTCTACCACAGACAAATATTCATATTTGGAAATATCAGAACCAGGGCGCAGTAGACGTTATTTAACGCCTCTCACCGGTACATAGGGCACTAACACTTCACCACCTTCAGATCGGTACATCACCATTTCATCTTTCATCTGTGAACTCTGTGTTTGTATTGACACAACTTATTCTGCAATTGACATCGTATCATCATCCATATCATTTTCCTCAATCTTAGATTCTGACCTATTGTCTTCTTTCTGGCGTTTATTGCCACTTGACTTACACTTGGCAGCATCACCATTCCCCATAGCGTCAAGCTGACTTAGATCAATCGCGCTTAGCGGGAAAATCGACAGCGCTTTCTGTTTTCTGTGACTTAAATTTACTCTGTCCTACTATTAAGTCATCTTCTAAAGAGTAATGATCTGCGTCTCTGTTACTATCGTCATTCGTCTGTGTTTCATTTACATCCATATTGGGCCCCACCACCTTTTGATTAATTTCTGGGGTTAATGTTATTCCCTCCTCTAATATTTCTATCCCATCATCTGCAGTTACTTCAATAGGATTTTCTGCCTTTTCTGTCTCCTTTATAATGGCACGAACCTCGACGGTAGCTTCTGCAGCGATGTCATCAGAAGCATTTGTCTTAGACGCATCCTTTAATGTAGGATTGGGTACTTCTACTGTGGGGTTGTTTTTGTTGTTTGGACAGCGCCATTTGAAATGGCTAGTTGAGCCACAGAGCAAACATTTATTTCTATTTGGGCAATCTGCTGCAAGATGGTCGGTACTCAGGCAGATTCTACATTCTTTTATCTGCCCTCTATACCATAGGGCCAGAACAAAGCTACCACCAAGCGTCAATCTGTTTGGCAAAGGGCTATCCACTTTTTCAAAACAGATGCACCTTACACCATTCTCCAAAGTTCTGTCAGACGGATATATTTCCCTTTCAATCTTTTGCATTTTACCATACTTTTTCAGGTCATTCATGATTCGTTCATCTGGAATCTCCAATGGAACTTTCATTTTAACTAACAACCTATCCGACTCAATTTCCTCTACATTACACACTTCGCCTTTCACAACAAGGACCTCTTCTAGCAGCTTCTCCTTAATGCTTTCATTCGCCACAGTCACATTCCATACAGTTTTATTAACATTGATAAGCCCCTGCAAAACAGCAGGTCCCGCGCCAACGACGTCCTTTAACCCATGATACACGTCGATAGCCGTAACACCCCACCCCGTAGTTGTTATTTTAAGGCTTAGGGCTTATAGAAGGTTGCCATGGTGTTTTAAAAAAGATGAAACCCATACTACTACAATATTTAATGGCGATAATACAAATATATAATACCAAGACGTCAGGGAAAGAGCTAAACACTAAATAAATAGTGTCCCCTTTCGAAACCTTGACACCTACCAACAAATATACGAATAGATAGTACAGTCGTATATTTGTTAGTTTGAACCACTTATTAAGTGGTTCACTAACACCTAACCGATTAAAGTGGTTTCCTAATGTATACTAACATATTACAGTCATGTATTTGTTAGTCTGTTCGAGCTGACCGGGGACAGCCAACTGACTATAAAGATGTATATAATCAAAGAACTAGGCTTTCGCTTACAAATGCCAAAGGAATTAAATCCACTAGTAGTAGTAGTAGTAGTAGTAGTAGTAGTAGTAGTAGTAGTAGTAGTAGTAGTGGTAGTAGTACTAGTAGTAGTAGTAGTAGTAGTAGTAGTGGTAGTAGTAGTAGTAGTAGTAGTAGTAGTAGTAGTAGTAGTAGTAGTAGTAGTAGTAGTAGTAGTAGTAGTAGTAGTAGTAGTAGTAGTAGTAGTCGAAGTGAACGCACGCGTTTATTTAGCTCTGCAATTGCTGCCCGAATTTGTTAGTTTCTAGCGCGATTTTGTAGATCAATTTTATACATATATTTCGTATTAGTATTTCCTTTCAAACTTTTTGTTTAATTTGTAAATTCTTGTCTTGGTTGGAGCGGATTTTGTGTCTCCATTTGCTAACGGCACTCCTCTTAGCTGGCGGATTCCGCCATTTAATAGGACGCCTCTTACTGTGGTCAATGCAATACATTTCTTCCGGCGCAAGTATGCTATTTCTATAGTTCGTTGGCTAGCGCATTATATTTTGGCAAGATCGCTTGAGTGAGTTGATTTTATTCCTTTGTCATTTGCAAGCGCAAGCCTAGTACTTTGATTATATAAATCTTTATAGTCAGTTGGCTGTCCCCGGTCAACTCGAACAGACTAACAAATATATGACTGTAATATGGTAGTATGCATTAGGAAACCACGTTAATCGGTTAGGTGTTAGTGAACCACTTAGAAAGTGGTTCAAACTAACAAATATATGACTGTACTATCTATTCGTATATTTGTTGGTAGGTGTCAGGGTTTCAAAAGGGGACACTATTTATTTAGTGTTTAACTCTTTCCCTGACGTCTTGGTATTATATATTTGTATTACCCCTTATATATTGTAGTAGTATTGGTTTCCTCTTTTATGGAAACACCATGGCAACCTCCTATAAGCGTACCCTGAGTCTTAAAATCACGACAAAGGCTTGGGGTGTTTCGGCAATTGAGGTGTATCATGGGTTGAAGGATGTAGTTGGGGCAGGGCCACGGGTCCTTCAAGGTCTCATTAACGTTTCCAAATCTGTATGGAATGTCACCGTAGTTAATGAAAGTGTGAAGGAAAAGTTGCTCGACGAGGTCCTTGTCGTGAAGGGTGAGGTGTGTAATGTGGAGGAAATAGATTCTGATCGTCTATTAGTCAAGATGAAGGTTCCATTAGAGATTCCAGATGAACGGGTTACCAATGAATTGATCAAGTATGGCAAAGTGGATAAAGAGGAACACGAGACCTATCCATTTGATCGAACCTTAGAAAATGGCATCAGAAGAATTTGGTTCGAAAAGGTAGAACAACCTCTCCCAAGTAAGGTCACGATAGATGGTCGATTTATCTTGCCATTATGGTACAGGGGGGGGGGGGTGTGGGGGGGGGGGGCAAATCAAATAGTGTAGAATCTTCTTAAGCACAGAACATCTTGCAGCAGATTGCCCTAACAAAAACAAATGTCTAGTTTGTGGATCATCTTATCATTTTAAGTGGCGATGCCCGCAGAACAAATATGTCAAAAGGGTGATGATAAAAGTGCAGAGCAAGTTGTCTCTAAAGAGAATGTCATAGAACCGGTAGCTGCTGAGATTGTAGCTGAAATCCATGTTAATGGGAAGCACGTTGCTAAAGAAAATGTCATCGAACCAGTATTTGCTGAGATTGTAGCTGAAGTCCATGTTAATGGGAAGGAAAATGACAGGAATGCAACTTCAACTTATACTGATACATCACATAGACTCTTAAAAGAAATGTTATAATGAAAATTTAGTTGACACCTATAGAATATCAAAACCTCATGGTAAAGATCTTACATGGTTTTCGGCAGATGGTAAAGGTGGTTCAAGGATCGACAGAATTTTTGTTAATTCAGTGCTTCCACCATATTGCTACGCTACGTAGGCATTTAGATGCCGAAACTCTCCCTGATGGTCTTAGCAGGAAGGTGGAAGAGCTGAATGGATTTTGCAAGCCAGCTATGCCAGATGATGACATCTACTTTGCCATCTGGAATGTGAATTTTGAGTGGGCAAAATCTACCATTAAGGCCATGTTAAATCACTATAATGAACAACTTGGTAGTATTAGAACTGAAGTAGTCCTCACACAGGCAATGCCACATTTAGACCTAGGTCGTGCTAAATCCAATGCTATACGCTGGGCAAAGAACAATTACAATAGAAAGCTCGACATTAATGCGATTAGTTCTTTTTACGATTTTGTGCGACCGATAGATCCATCTCAGCAACCAATTCAAAATCTCGCACAAGCCACGCCTCTGGTCATGATACCAACTGTGGCCCCACAATCACAAATGAAAAAACGCCTCGGATCACCTGAAACTTCGCCGCCAGTCACAAAACGAGTGGACAATAAAATCTCTCCATTGCTACCATTAGATTCTGGCCCTAGAGATATGCTATTTGAAGCATCATTAATCCCACTACCTGACTCGCCACTAGGCAATCTAAATGACCCAAACGAATATCCGCCCTTGCCACAGAGGGAAAGGGTTAATGGTAGCAAATCTGGTCCACGGACTGGCGCTTCTCAGAAATCCCCTCAGAGCAGTCAACCATCGGGTCTCAAGACCCCATCCCCAACAGGGAAACTGCCACAGCCCAGCTTCTCTCCAACTCCAGGTCCACGTAATGCACCGGAGGTGCATCCTATTAAATTTGCAAATAGACCCAAACAACCCACCATGTTGGAGAGAAACATTTTTTGGAAATTTCGTCATGAAATCGAAAACAAAATTGACTGGCGACTACCTGTTCTCACGAACAAAGTACTCATCTTTGGAGCTTCGAACTTGAGTCGCATTAATGTTGAGCCCCACCCTGAAACGCAAGTTGCCTGCTACCCAGGAGCTAAATAGTGTCATGCTAGAGGAATACTTCAAAAGTACACTGGATCATTTAAACCAGAGAAAATGGTGATTAACATTGGTATTAATGATATGAATGAACCCATCTCTAGTTCAAAACATAGATTAATGCTGCTTTTCAGTGCAATTAAGTCCAAATTCCCAAAGACTGTGATTTACTTCGCAAAACTTAACTATTCAAGTCGGTTGACAGCTCAGCAGAGGTTGGCGATTCAGTCCCTCAATTCGACGGCTGAATCATCAAAATCTGTGACTGTCATTCCTGCACTCAGACTCTCCGAATTTAATGTTGTTAAGGATAACATTCATTGGACCGAAAAGACAGCTAACTCTATGTCTTCTGCCTGGCTTAAATTCCTAAATTTAAACTAGACAGGGGCCAAAGTAACATCCGCCCGGAAACAGGACTGGCCAGTAATATTGTCAATCTAACTGGCTCCCCATTAGGTGAAGCAGAGCAGTCACTGCTCAGTTTTGGTCTTACATTTGTCCCAACACCAAAACCTAAAACTGGTTTGGATGCTCTTTTAGATAATGGCTGTATGGAAACATCTGAATTTGGTCACCGTATTAAGTTAGCAGACTTCTTTCGTAACTCTAATAGTACCATTCTACCATTCATTGAAAAAACTGGCTGGGCACCAAACGTAAAGCTTCTGGACCCAGCGATCGGTGAAAGCATAGAACTCTTTTCAGAACGTGTTAAGAATTCTGCATTCCCTAATGATCAACCAAATTTACCCTATGAGGAACGCCATGCCTTAATTGAATTGTCTAAAAACAGCGAATTTGTCATCAAACCTGCAGATAAAGGGTCGGCGACTGTAATAATGCTTAAAGATAACTATAAACGTGAAGCACAACGCCAACTTAGTAACCCAAAGCATTACCAGAAACTAAGCAAACCACTTTGGCAAAATAATTGCAGCAAATTTAATGAGATTCTTCAAAAATTGCTCGATAGCAAGAAGATCACCGAAAAGCAACATACGTATCTCTTTGCTAAGCTTGAGTCAAAACCACGGACTTTCTATTTTTTGCCAAAAATTCATAAACCCATAGATTCGTGGTTGGACCCAATGTCACCGCCCGGGCGACCTATAATCTCTGATTGTGGCTCAGAATCATACAGAATCAGTGAATATATCGATTACCATCTACAGCCAATAGCAAATAGACACCCCAGTTTCTTGAAAAATACAGAAGACTTCTTATCCCAGGTCTCTGAGACCTGGATAACGCCAAATTCATTCCTGGTCACGCTTGACATCGATGCTATGTATACAAACACTGGCATCGAGAAGGGTATAAATTCTATCCGTAAAGCATTCGTGAACTACCCAGACACCAACAGGCCAGACAGAGAAGTAATAGCTCTATTAGAGCTGAGTCTGAAAGGCAATGATTTTGAATTCGATGGAGAAATTTACCAACAAATTTGCGGCTGTGCCATGGGCAAGCGCTTTAGCCCATGTTTTGCCAATATTTACGTAGCAGAGTGGGAGGAGGAAGCGTTAGAAAAGTGTCCAAAACAGCCCCTCATTTA